>JACEIK010004035.1:127953-143504 GCA_018107945.1 Datura stramonium
GTATAACTTTTTAAGAATGAGATAGTTGAACTCCTAGTCCTACGATGCACTTAGTTACACCATTGTGTCAACATTATATAGGGCTAAAAAGTTTTATTAAACCTTACATTTCGCTATTTTGGAACAGATTAGACTTTTTTGACATTTTCCACCAATATTATTATTTTAAAGTTTTCAAAATAATTGAAAATTCAAATTCATTTGCAGCAGTATGTTTTCTACAAAAATGAACTGCTATTTCAATAATTTCTTTCCTGTGATCCCTAAAGCACCTAGATGTGATCCTATCTGCAAAAGAAAAAAAAATCTTTAATACTATTGGTATAGAGTAAAATTTGAATTTGACAGTTAGATGATTCAGGAGATGACGTATAGTAAGTGTGATAGTTTTAACTTGGCTCAGCAGTAATAATGCTGAATCTTAAATATGGTTCACCGTAGTAAGCATGCTCGCGGAAGATCTGGAATCAAGTTATGCAGGCTTGGTGTCATACCATTAATCAATCCAGCTTCGGAATTGTGACATCAAAAATGAACTTGTGGCTCATCAAGATAAGTTAAGGGTTTCAACCATACTCAAAAAATTCGTGATGCTCTCCAACCATTACACAGTCCAACACGTAATGAAAACAACATGTTGATAGGAGTGATTATGGTGGTGAAATTCACACAGGATGTTTCCTAGGGTTTAGCTATAAATATTTCCTTATTCCTCAGTTGTTAGGCTTTTGATTTTTGTGATCACTAGCAAATACTCTCAAGCTTCATATTCGATAATTCTCAAGCTCTGAAATATAACTGTCTATTGCTTTGGTGAGGTCGCCAAGTAGCTACGCCTGAAAAGCAGCTTAACACACTACTTTATCTCGTTATTTTTATTTAATGTTATATCTTAACTTCATTATATCATTTCAAACATGTTTGTTAAGAAATGTAGTACACAACAATTCAATTATTTGGTCATCTCAATCTACGTGTTCTTGAGCCACATTTATAAATTTAACTTTAACATTTTAAGGGAAAACAGTTTGGCACTCACTGTGAGGATAGAGAGATTATGGTATTGTTTTGACCTATTAATTTTTTGCTAACTTGCTTTGATTTGTTTTATGAGAAAATTCACCACAATGGCTCTTAATGAAAGAAAGTCTTAATTTAATGAAAACCAAGGTAATGACGACTTAGCCCTGAATGGTGAGGAAATCCAAGTGCTGTGCAGATTGGATGGACAACTGTCAACTGATGACCAAACCTAAATAAAGAAGGAGATGGACTCCCACTCACAACAGAGGATATTATTAGTAGACCGGCGCAAGTTGAAACCTCGATGACAGGGATGATTATGAGAATGACAATTATGATCAAAATCGCAGAGGTGGCCCAAATTTGGAAGAAGTGATAAAACTTCTGACATTGTAAATAATCCAGATGATGACACAACTTTCACCGCATAACCAGATGATGGACCAACTTTAGCAAGTGGTGATGAAGTTCTCCAATAACACGAATTTGAGAATCCCGACGCTGCCTAATGCTACTACAATCCATGGGTTTTGAGTAATGATCAAAACCCTTTTGGCATCGAGGTCCGGCTGGACAAATGTGGAGGTGATGCCTTTGGGAATTGAAATATGTAATTGGAATCTTTTAGGGCTGAATTTTTGAAATGTGTCAAGGAAATTCTCACTCGGATGGATCAGAGCCCGGGCCCCCCACTAATGTATAAGGGTTTGGATTCGAAAAAGTATTTCTAGTTTCCTTACGAACCATGTGTGGCATTGATGTTGATTCCAACAAGGTTCAAGATGTCATATATCCCTAAGTATGAAGGGACGATTGATCCATAAGAACATATAACAACTTATACCATTAGCATTAAGGGAAATAATCCGGCACTGGACGAGATTGAATCACTATTGATCAAGAAGATTTGCAAACTGCTCACAAAGGGATCTTTGACTTGGTATTTCTATTTACCAAAACATTCTATAGACTCTTTTGTTATGCTTGCAGATGCTTTCATGAGAGTCCATGTCGGAACCTGGAAGGTGTAAACCCAGAAGAGGATATCTTCAAAATAAAGCAAGGCAGCACAGAATGTCTTAGGGACTTTATGGTTAGGTTTCAAAAGGAGAGAATGGAATAGCCTACAATACCTGATGAATGGGCAAAGAAAGCTTTCTCCCAGGGTCTTAACCTATCAAGTTCTGATGCTTCATATAAATTAAAGAAAAATTTATAGGAGTTCTCGGTAGAAACATGGGACGACGTTTATATCTGGTATACATAAAAATGCGCATCAAGGATAATCAGGTTACCTCAAAATCTTTTGGGGCCTTGAATCGAGGTTAATTTCAGGGAAAACCTGGAATGTTCTAAACTTCTATTGGAGACCTCCCAAGAACCAGTTTGAGCCGTATCTCTATCATCAGCAAGATGCGGACTGGTAGGAATCAAGAGAAGGCCTGAAATAATAGGGAATTGTATAGTAGAGAAGCGAGAGGACCTTTCATACCCTTGTACAAAAGCGTGGAGCTTCTAAGTTTTCAGAATATAACTTTAGTGTCGATCCCATAGAGTTGGTTATATCTATGAGGAACATTAAGGAAACTAAATGGCTGAAGGAGACTTGGTCCAATCCTAGCAAGGAGAACTCTAGTTTGTGGTGTGAGTTCCATGGAACACACGAGAATTGTACTAGGGAGTGGAGGCACCTATGGGAGAAAGAAGTGTAGTTTCTAAAGAAAGGGCATTTGAGGAAGTTCTTAAAAGAATGAGCTAAAAGTAATTACAATAGACCCTAGGACACGGAGGAACCACCAAAATACAATCAATATAATATTCGACAGGACAAAATTCAACGGGTGAAATTATTAGTAGCTAAAAAAGATAAAGGTGTCTTTCACTCATGAGAAAAAGATCTAGAAAGTACCAGAAAATGACACCATCAATTTCAGTGATGAGGATATTAATGGCCTTACATATCCGGGAAGTGCCAAACAGTGACACCATCACTTTCAGTGATGATAATATTAATGGCCTTAGACTCTCGCACAGTGATTCACTAGTAATAGTATATGTTTTTAGAGTCTAATGTTAAATATATTTTAATTGATCCAGGTAGCTCGACCAACATCATTCAACTACAGGTCCTCGAACAAATAAAGCTAGTGACAAAATAATTCTGGTCACAAAGTTATTGGTTGGATTCAATATGGAAAGAGAGATGACCCAAGGGAAATAAAGCTATGGAAATATATTGTAGGAGTTGTAAAGAACACGTTTGAAGAAATAAATGAGTATATGGTGTACAACATCATCATCGAGAGACCATGAATTCACAACATGGCGGTAGTTCCCTCTACCTTGGACCAAGTATAAAAATTTCCCACCTTTGGGGGTGGGGGGACAAAATAGATTCGAGGGGAGAAGCCTCTACTCGAGAAATGCACACCATAATTGCCACAAATAGTCAAAATAAGAAACATAGCAAATAACAATCACTACAATAAAAATCTCTCAATGATCCCATCCTTGAGAAAGAACAACTAGAGGAAAATGAAATTGAGGAGGGATTATAGATAGTCCTCAGGTGCCAAGGTCATCCAAAGTTCTGGAAGATGCCGACTCCCCCGAATCAACTGTGGAAGAATTAGAGGAAGTCATCATTTTCATTAACTTTCTATAAAAAATGTTATACCCGAGTATGAGCTTGAGTCCTGAACTCAAGCGCAAACTCAATGAATTTCTTAAAGCTAATGTTAATTGTATTTCTTGGTCACATTTAGACATGACATGTATTCCACCAGAGGTAGTGACTCATAAACTCAACATAGACCCAAACTATCCCCTATGAAGTATAAAAAAGACCAATTTCTCCGCTCCACAACAGGTTTGTCAAAGAAGAGGTAACAAATTACTCAATGTTGTTTTGCTACCACCTATAAACTGAAAAAAGTAGGTTCTTTTAGTAACTATGCTAGAAGAAAATTGTGGACTAATAAATCAACACAAGCATTTTATGTGAAAAACTTCGTGCTCAAGGGAGATAAAAACTACGACTTATCTCTAATAGGATTTTTCCAAACTCTCCACTATAACTTGAATAATTTTAAGGTTACAACTCTATGTATACCTAAAAAAATGAAACTAACAAGACCTATCCTAATCCTCAACAATTTTCCTTATTGTTGGTACCTTCTCCAACTCATTCAAAGACTCTACCTAGTCTATGAAGTCCTTGTATAACATAAAACCAACACCTAATACAAATCACTAGAATGTAAAAGCATATAGTTAAGGACCACAGAAAAATTATTACAACTCAAGAACAATTTGAATAACTCTTGATAGGAACAAGTTCATCTTGTTGTAACAATTGCCTTTTCTTCTTCAAGACTCTTGAATAGATCTTTCGTTATACATGTGTAGTCTTTATTTTCTATTGTGGTCACCTTATAAAGCATCAATGTAATTCTTTATATAGGAGTAGAAAAGTCAATTTTTCTCTCCAAATAATCCAATCAAGACTTTGTTTAAGACATTCTAAGAAATCAATCCTAGTTTGACTTGGTCTGGGTATAAACAAATCTCTTCTTATATCATGCTAATTCCATGTGTTTAATTATGGTAATGTTTCCGTGTATTGGATTTTTATTCCTTGTAAAATTAGATTAAGCCTTAATACCAATTTTTAAAGGTTTATTGTAACAACCCTCATGGTTATTATAGACTTTTTGCATGATTTCCCTATTTTCCCCTTTCCCTTAGCTTTTATATGGCATCTATGACTAGAAGAGATAAGTGACATGATTTACAAGGTTATGAGATGAGTATTAGGTGAGTTTTTCAACAATAAAGGTTGAAAAGTTGAGTATTAGGTGAGTTTTTCAATTAAATCTTGAAAAGTTGAGTAGTTTGATCAAAGTCAATATGTCAGGTTAACAAACTCAAATTCAATTTTTGATAGTTCTGTTCGATCCAAAAGATGATTTTTGACTTAGTTGTATAGGTGGTATGGATTTCAAAGTGTTCGGGAGTGTTTTTGAGTCCTTAATTGAATTTTTGAAGTTCAAGAAATTTAAAGTTGACCGTGATAAAGAAGATCCCAAGTCGGCGATTTGATAATTCCAATAGGCCCATAATGTGGTTTTTAGTTACTATGCATATTTGGTATGTGTTTGAGAGGTTTCGGATAAGTTTCGAGGTTCGATTCCAAACTTGAGAAGTTTTCGGCTTTGCCAGTGTTTGGTATCCGCAATTGTGGCATTTTGACTGCTTTTGCTGTCAGAGGATAGGTGGTAGGACTGAAATTTTGCAATTATAATTTTTTTGTTGCTTTTGCAGTACTTAAACACAGTGATGAAGTACCATATGTGCAATGCATTGAATGCATTTGCGGTGGTTGCGACAAGCTGGTGATACCACTTTTTCGATAAAATGACTGCATTTGTGGTACTTGAGAGCTCTTTCATAAATTTTACCCCAATTGGTATTATAACTTTCTAACTCATTTTTGGGGATTTGGACCATGATTTTGGGAGATTTTTTAGTGGGTTTGCTCAATTTCTTCTTGGGATAAGATTCTAACCCTCTAATTACAAATTTTCCGCTATTCCATTTCTTAATTCATGATTTAATCTATATTTGGGATTGGAAATTTAGGATTTTTTCCCTAAGTTAATATAAATGTAATTCTTTGATTTGGGGATCTATTAACGATCCATTTTAGCTGATTTTTGTGCATAAGCTTTTAACCTTATGGGTAGGCTGATTTGGAAAAAAGTTTCTAGATTCAACACCGGGGCTCAAGATTGACTTCTTTACCCGATTTTCAAGCCGATTCTTTTTATGGAAGTTTGAGTATCTACGGACTCATATACTCATTTAGATTATATGTTTGACCTAATTAGAATCATTCGGAGGCTTTAAGAAAGGGTAAAACCGTAATTTGACTTTTCAAGCTCTTACAACAAGTTAAGAGTTTCTTTGACTATTTATGAAGTGTTAGTGTATTAGTTAATTGATAAATATGAGTTGTGGGCCCAGCAGACCAATCAGCTGTAGCAACAACTCCAAGTTTTGGGAGTATATTGTAACACCCCAATAATTTAAGTAATAAACCCGAACTTTTGAGGCAGGACTAAGAATACTTAATATTCTAAGAAGGACGTATTATGAGATATTCAAGTTAATCTATTGTTATATATTAATATTTGATGTCAATCAAATTGTAAAACAAAAGTCAGCAAACATTATCGCAAATTTCATTCTTAAATTCTCTGAAATTTGGGTTAGATGTCTCAGAGCTTTTATCCCAATATATAATGAGTTAAGGGGCCTGTGACCTATTAAATTAAAGTTCCATGAGTCTAGTTTCCATCACATTAAAATGTTTGCTAATACGACTTCGGAATATAGAGATATTGCATTTTTGTAAGACTGTACAAGTAGGCGCGTCAAAGCGCGCCAAGTCGGTGGAGGACTATATAAATCCCCTTGGTCGGTTCTGTCATGCGCAAACCCTAGGTGAGGCAAACTATTTTCTATTTGAACACATAAACCTAATTTACTATTACTAAATCATACGAATAATCAACCTGAAAAATTAATAAGGAACGCTAATGGACACGTTCTGAGTAAGAAACTATGAATGTACAATATGATGGGCTTCTGACCCAAAGTATACCAGCACTAACATAATAACTGAACAAAAACACAAAAATAGTCTATGAAACCTCTATTGAAGTCTGAAAAGTTGTACAACTGATATACTGTCGAGACAGGGCCTCGAGCTACCCAGACTACAATATATAAATACCAAAAAGTACTAAACTCAACTGGCTCCAGATAGAGGTGGAGCTTACCACTCACAAGTTGAAGTACCGGACAAGCTCCTAGCAATGTGGTCTGCTACCCTATGTGTTTGATCCTGCATTAAGAAATATAGTGTCTCCAACCTAAGGGGCGTAAGTACAAAATCAACAGTACTCGTATATAAGATAGATTGAATAACTAGACATAACTGGTAAGCTTATAAGATAGGGATAGGAAAGATAACCTACCAGAGGTACTTGAAACTAAAGATAGGATTTGAACCATTTATTTTTTACATCTTACACATTCTAGAACTGTTATACTGAAATTCTTTTAAATCTAATTTCTCAACATACTTTGAATCTCATACTTACCTGTTGTTCTTAGTTTTCTAAAAAACAACAAGTAATGAAATTATGACCACACTTGGGGCCATATACTTTAAAATTAAACAAATAAATAGCAACTTCTGGGGGCCTAATAATAATATCCACTTTTGGAGGCTTAATATCAATACCCACTTCTTAATGCTTAATAATAGATGGCCACTTTTGGGGGCTTAATAGCAGTAGCCACTTTTGATGGCTTCAAGCATAAACTAAATGTAAATTAAACAGGTGATGTGCTGTGAGTTTACATCACTTTCAATGCTTAAAACTGAAAAAATAACATGAAATTAGGTATGTTTATACGGATATGAGGTGTTTTTACTTTATTTTTAAGGAAAATAGGTGTTGGAGCATAAATGTGCAAAAGTTGCAAAAAAGTGCAGAAAAACAGCAAAGTACTGATCTTAGTACGAGCCGTACCTAGATTGTACGAGCCATACTGAGACTTGTGGAAAATCTTAGAAGGTCGAAACAATGCAAAGTCAAAGTACGACTCTCAGTATGAGCCATACCAAGCTAGTACGAGCTGTAATTGGAGTTGTGGAATATTTCAGAGAAAAGTTGCACAATTGAAGTCTCCTAATACGGGTGGAAACTACGAATCGCAGCATCTATCTACGATCTGTACCAGGAGCTGTGGAAAGCTTTAGTGATTTTTGGGACTTGGAAGAACTCATGATATGACAAACTGTTATGAGTCGAAGGAGCAAGGTACGAGGTGCACCAAGACACTCATAGAAAACTTCAGAAGATGCTAAAGTTCTCAAAGCCAAACCACGACTGGATTGTATGACTCGTGGGATCATGTTACAGGTCGTACCAGACGCCAACACTTAGCCAATTCTGTAGAAGCCAAGGAATGTATGGGACAAGGAACGACCTGTACAATCTTGTTACGGGTCGTATGATGAGTTGTAGGATGTGTCGGCGCCAGATTTGGTTATTTCCCTGTTAACTTAGGAAAATAATTTTATTGTCTATATAAATACATTTTATGTTTCTTTTAGGTTACAGAGGGTCAAAATTAGTTGGTTGTCAATTGTTATCAAGTTTGTAATGAGTTTTTGACAACATTGGAGAGTAATTCTTGAGAATCAAACCTTTTATTCCTCAATTTTTCTTGATTTTGTTCACCATATTATCTTGCAATATTCACAACAGGTTTTCTTTCAATCATTGTTGTAAGTATTTAATTATGTATTTGTCTATGAATGCAAATCAAAATCTTACAAACATGAGAGGCTAAAACCTCCACAACTAGGGTTGTGGAAACCATGGTAGATTAACGAACTAGGATTTCACAAAGTGATTCAAAACCAATGCTAAACGCTTGTATTGTATTCTCTCTGTCCTTAATGTTTCTTAATGAAGCTCAAAGTTAAGACTTGCACAAATTATTTACTTGCTTGAACCTAGAGAGGTAGAGATTAGGAAAAGAGAATTACAACAAAACCTTGATTTTTATGATCATTGTATAACTTGAGCTGCGGTTGCAGGATAGTTAATTTGGAATAAATTGATAACGATTAATTTGAAATCGCTCATGAAACCTAACCGGTGATTGAGTATAGTCATCCAATAGGGTGAACCAGTCATTTGGATGAACCCTAGTTATCAATTCTACAAGTAAGCATTGTGATTGATCACGAGTGTAAACCCAAAGTAGTTATGAACCCATGGAAAATACTTACCCTAGTTAATTGTAAATATTGCTTAACAACAACTGATTTTTATGATTGTTTTACAATTTTTTGTCTATTAATTCCCCAATTTGGAGGTAACACACCAAAAATCTTAAATACTGACATTAGTCTAGTTCTTATCATATTCCCCTTAGGTTCGATCCCAATCTCTTTATTGGGTTCTTTTATTTATTAACAATGTCCGCTTCATACTTTGTCAGGAGTGTGAGTTTGAGCATTATCAATAGATCAAACAAGCCATACAATAGCCAAATTGATTAGCCGTTCTTGATTTATCTCTTCTTATCTTCTTAAGTGTGTCAAACATGTATTGTGAAGCTTGTTATACTGTAAAATGATTCATTAAGCTCATTCTACTATAGGTGCCTTACTAATTGAATCTAATCATTTGTAAGTAAAGGAAGTAAAAAGCATTTCAATCGAGTGCTAAAGACAACTCAATACAAACTTATAAGACTTGATTACGTAAATTTAATTATTTATTCAAAAAATGGGTAGCAAGCTACTTATTGACACATATAATATCTAAGTACTCTTAAATCATGTTATCTAAGCTCTTATAGACTCATATGAGAGAAACATCTGAAATAGGATTGTGCCTTAACGACAAGAGAGGTTTTAGCCTTACATACTTCACTTTTGTATTCTGAAAAGTATTGGACAAGTCGATCCTTCCTTTGGAGAATTTAATCTAAATAAATAAGATGTAATGAGGGTCATACTAATATCTAATAACAATGGAGATGTCTTAAGGAATCAACTAAAAAAGTAACGAGCAACATGCTCATATAACGAGTAAATACTTCGCGTATCACCACGCCTTCCCATTTTGGATTACAAAATAACTCCTTATTCCTATATTTAACCTTAATTACTTTCATAATCAATAAAACATAAAAACCCCCCCTAAAAAGTCCACAATTCGCTCAACATTGCAACAATTGCATTGAAATCACAACATTTCGATCACCTCTCCATAAATTCTTAACAAAATAATCTAGTATTCTTCCTCAAAACTTATACACAGAGAGAAGTGAGAATGGTCAGAACTTTAGCTTACTTATAGAGAATTTTATGCTTTTTTTCTTGTATTACTTTTAGGAGGTTGAACTTCTTCTTCAACTATTTTAAAGAGGAGAAGAGAAATCACTTAACTTGTAAGAGTAAAAATGGGTAGATAGCTAAGGAAAAAGGGGCTTCTTCACTCCCCAAACTTAAAAAGTATAACAACTTAGCTTTCCATAGAATAATTGAGTTAAAACCACACAACTTTATTTACCTAAACTTGGAGAAAACTTGAAGAACTTCAAGAACTCTAAAGAGGGAAAAGGTGAAGCTGTTTTTCTAATCAAAGAGAGGGCTCTTTATGCCTTGAGTTTTTCTGGAATTTTATGAATGTTCTTTTGAATAAAATGGAAAATTCTATCCCCTTGAGATGGGTCCCTTTGGCCGACATATTTGGACCCAAATTTGGGCCAAATTCTTGACAAATTTGTGGGCTGTTTTGAGCAAATTTTTGCCTACTTTTTTGGTCCATCTATTGGATTGATTTTAAGCTCATTTTGGGACATCATATTTTCAAGTATGTTATTCACCTACTTTGTGCTTCAATCACCTCAAAATTCTAAGTAGGTGATGCACCTACTTGAGTTAAACTTGGGCTCCTTTTGGGCCTTAATTCAATTAGACTTTTTGGGCATATTTGGTGTCACTTTGTTGGGCCAATTTTAAGATTCATTTGAGACACTATTAGGTCCATTAATACATGTAGGTATTTTTACTAATTGATCCTATTAACTTGGTCCATTCCTCTTAAGTAGATGGTGCATTTACTTGACTTTATAAGCTTAACTAAGTTGACGAGCATCAGACATCCTTTACTCCATTTTTTCCAACTCTTAATCTCCTTACTTAACTATTATGCACACTTGTATTACTCAAATTATAGGTTCAAATAATGATTTTCCATCCTATGTTTAAATACTTTCATTGATATTAGCTTATTCATTCACACATTGAAAAGTATGGGGCATTACATCATCCCCCCCGAGATTATTTGTCCTTGAACGAAAGATGTGGCTTAAACGAATAAATCCGAGATTTTCTAAAATTTCTCCAGAGTTCTCTTTGTAAACAAGCCTATCCAAAACCTGTCAGCTGACTAGAAACACGTCTATACAAGCCTCATAAAGCTTCTCAACAAGTATAATATTCAAAAAAGGTATACGAAGACTAAATATTTCTCTAGCAGTATAATTAAACAAACAACATCTTTTGGAATAAGTTACCTCATTTCCACTCTTAAACAATTAAAACATATAAAAGCAAAATTCTAGTCATAGTTCATATAGCTTCTACTAATACTTAAAGCAAGTATGGGTGCTTAGACTTCATATTATCTTCCGCTTCCCACGTTGCCTGCTCAACATTTTGGCCCCTCCGTAGTACCTTAAAAGAGGCTATATCTGTAGCTCTCAGCTTACGGACTTGACGATCAATAATGGCTACTGGCACTTCTTCAAATGACAAGTCTTCAATGATTTTAATATCTTTCAGGGGAACAATAGAGGATGGATCTCCCACACATTTTAATAGATCGGATATATGAAATACTGGATGCACTGAAGCTAATTCTAGAGGTAATTTCACTTTATAGGCTACTTCGTCAACCATTCGTACAATTTGGCCCAATATACCTTGGACTTAGTTTCCCTTTCTTTCCAAATCGCATTATTCCCTTCATTGGAGAAATCTTTAAAAATACCTAATCATGTACATCATACTCTAAATATTTACACCGCACATCTGAATAAGATATTTGGCTGCTCTGAGCAGCTTTCTGTCACGCCCCAAACTGGGGTAGGACACGAGTGGCACTCGATTCTAAAGTGATCGAGAAGCTGGCTATATAACATCCGTACTGCAACGCTTAGGCCAATTGGGCCACCTCACAGTCAACTACAATATTGAAATAGATCGACCAGGTCTCAACATACATGACAAAAGATAGAATGCCGGCAAGGCTACAATAACAACTAAAAAGAACTGCGAAAGCCTAGCAAGACCACAACCAAGATGAAACTATACAACTATACAACTAGTCCACAAAAACCTCTAAAGAGTAAGCAAACTAAAATGCACGAGACAGGGCCCCAACCTACCCATAATGTACATAAAACTCAATACAACCAAAACAAGATACACGAATCTTGAAAGAAAGGAGAATACCACCTCTCACCTTAATTTGGGCTCCTACTGTAATTGACAATCCGAGCCCCTATCTGCACCTGCAGCACAATTGCAGGGCTTCCCCAGGTGAAAGAATGTCAGTACAAAGAAATGCACTGTTATGTAACACTGAAACTGTAAATAAAATAATGCCAAACCAAACCAGAGGAGGGAATAACAACAACCTGACACTCTAAAACCTATCAGCATAAACAATGACAAATAATAGCTAAACATAACTCAAAGATGGGGCAGGGAGAGATAATCTATAACTCAGTCACCTGCTATCCTATATGCAGACTCTGAGCATAAGCATAACTCAGCAGACTTATATGCAGACGCTTTCGGTACCTGGACTGAAACTTAAGAGTTTCCTAATACTTGGACCAGGATTTTCATATATAACATTTCACATAATTATCCATCTGATACTAGGACTAGAGATGGCATGCGACATCGCACAATTAGCCATCTGATACTAGAACCAGAGAGGGCGTGCGGTAAATAATTGTCACGACCCGAACGGAGGCCCGGATCGTAACACGGGACAAGGAGCCCCGAGAGACCCCAAGTCGACCCAGGTATAAGCATACATCTAACTCAATCAAGAATGAAATTACCAGCAATACAATCATAGCAGAAGTCTAACTTAAATATAACATACGAATATAAAATCCGAAACTGAATTCATACATATGTATGAATAGACTCTAAACATGACGAGTTGATGGGACAAGACCCCAACTAACTCAACAAGCTGAAAACTGAAATACATAAGGAAAAGATAGATAGTATGGTCCTCGAAAGATGAGGACTCACCAATAAGCAGGCGCTAACTCCGATAAGCTGTCTAAGAGCGAGACTGAATCTGAAAGCCGGGTCCTGTATCATAAAATGATACAACATAGAAAGTATGTGGTCATAACGTGGAACGTACCGAGTATGCAAGGTAAGTAAAACCGCTAAGGTAAGTAAAATCACTTTAAGACAATGCAATAGTCAAAACATAAACATCAATAACTGAGAATAGGGTTTGCATGCATTCTTTATGAAATCATGATCTTTTCATAACATGACAATACATGGCTTTATACATCAAACTAACTCAAATGACTCAAAGCTGCAATATGACATTTATAGAAAAGCTGAACATTGAGTCAAACCTTGCTTTTAGAACATGCATGAGTATATGACAACCAAGAGTAATGAATATGCATAACTGAATCATATGGAACAATGAGAGACTCGTCACTTAACCGACATACCATGATAGAGGTTACGTGGTCCCGACTATTACACTCAAGTGGGCAGAGCCGTCCAAAACCTTGCCAGGGCTAAGGACGCTACCATGATATTGATATCAAGCTCATGGGCCATTAGGGATGGGGATATCTCACAAGGGAGGTGCCAATAATATAATAGTATCAACCTACATTGGCGCGTTATTTTGGGGCATAGGGTGATCGACCCTTAGCCCACTAGGTGCTAGACTCTTCTCCCAAAAACATGCATATACTCTACATCATATATAACGAAGCTCAACATTGTCTATTGACAAAGCTCAATGATAAAATACATCTCAAGTACGAAATCATGCATATGAGAAGCTTTAGTTCAAAAAATACCACAAGCTAAAAACATACTTTGGAGCCTTTGCTCCAAAAACCATGTGGTAAGCTATGCATAGGAAGACTTAACTCAAAACATACCACAAGCTAGAACGTAAAATTTGGGAGTCTTCGCTCCAAAACAATGTGGTAAGCTTAGTTGGGTAAAATCATCATTTAAACTTAACATATAGGCATTGCCGAAAGCTTTATCATACTTAGAAATACTCAATTCTCATTGAAAACATAATTATAAACATGGGTAGCTTCAAATCATGCCTTTTATCATAAGATCTCATCATTATCACATTTACTTCACAAATCTCACTTTTCATGATCATATCATCAATGGGCTTCCACATTCATAAGTCTAGAAACATAATTTTAATTGAAAACATTATAAAATTACCCCATGCTTTACAATTCAATAATAAAATCATAATCAATTCATACCCATGTAAAGAAATTGAAGATTCACGCATTTTGGGTAAAACCCCCATAACTTGATCACAGGACATTCTCATATTTAGATAGAAATTAGGCATGGGTGTGGAAGGAAACACCCACTCATAACCCTACATACCTATAAGGGATTCATTCTACCACTTCTCTGATTTCCCAAGAAGGATTTGAATGAAAACCTTGAAGATTTGCTCTAGATCACCTCCTCAACTTCTCAAGTTTGCATGCATGGAGGGAAATAACTTAGAATAGGTTTTCCCCTCTCAAAACCCATTTAAATGAGCCTTAAATGATGTAGTATAGGCTTTAGGAACTTAGGAATTACGAAAAGACCCTTACTAAATTTGCAGGAAATTACTGCCAGGTGGTCCTAACGGACGACCTGACGACTCGTGGTCCACGGAAATGAGTCATCACCTTGTACACTGCCTTTTCAAACCTCCTGGGCTCGTAAAAGGTCACTTCACAACTCGTCAGGGTGATCACGACTTGTGGTCACCAGTCGTTAAGTACACTACCTCATTTCCCAACTTCGGACTTCAATCCTGCCAACGACTCACCCCATGAATCGTTAAGGCTGATAACAAATCATGGGGACTCCCATAAGGTACACTTCCCCTATTGCTCTTTCCCAATCATTTTTCCTTCCCCACGGCTGACCCAACGACTCATGGGTCTTGACCATGAGTCGTGGCCTCGCCCGTGGGGTATCAAATATTCTAGGACTTCTTCACAACACTCAGGCCTTCCCCATGAGTCACCTGACGACTCGTGGGCTTTCCTCACGAGTCATGAGATGACTCGTCCTGTGACTGTAACATCAACTTTTACCTTTTCCCCGTTTCAACTCCCGGGTCCAATCTTTGAGCTCCCGGGTTATAATAATAATATGCAAACCATGCGACATGAGCAAAATTGATACTTAGACCAGCAAATGAACAATGCAGCAATAAGCAAGGTATACAAAACCAAAACTTAGACCGGCAACTAAGCGATGCAATATAACTGAGTCAGAGAATAGGTCCAATTCAAAGGGCCAACTGAATACCTTACCCTTAACATCTGGTAGAAGGGGAAATAAAGCATAGAATGACTCAGAAGCTTAACCTAAACTTGAGACTCAAGAAATATGACCATGACTCTCTCTTACAAACTCTTAGAATTAACTTTGGATACTCAACCCAACTTCGGAATACTTGGGTTCCGCCTTGAATACTTGGGTTCAATTTAGAGAGCTTAGACTCAACTCAAACTCAATTTGGAGTATTTAGGTTCATTAAGAGTTCTTGGACTCATATAAGGTACTAAATATACTTTAGAGTACTTGGACTCAATTCTAGATACTT
>JACEIK010004036.1:12767-25862 GCA_018107945.1 Datura stramonium
CCACTCCATTTCACCTCATAGTATTTTGCTGGACTACATAAAAATGCTCTTGGGACAATATTTTTTTTGATTTCTTGTCAAACACTAGAAAATAATGAGAACCTCACTTATTTTCCCAGAAAACATTCTCTAGAAAAAACATTTCCCTTCATACCACACACAACCTTCATCTAAACACCTGTCACTCCTCTCTATTCAGATACACCAAAAAATAGTTTTTAGGATCATTTTCCAGATCCTTTTGATGGCCTTATTAACTCTCCAATAACACCAACATTCACAAGTTCCTTCTTCATTTGTAAATACATTTTGATATCTAGACCCAAATTAGTTGATGAAAATGAAATCTATTTAGTGAATGTATCAAACTGTTTAGGCCAGACAACAACATGTAAGGCTAGGAAAGTCAACTATGCAATAGTTTGAAGTTTAACAGCCTTGGATGAGCCGAATGATATTTGCCCACCAAATACTAAAGAAAAGGCTTGCTTATGAAAGTATTTAATACCAAGATTATAGTTTCATGGAACTTAGGTGATGTTTGGCATCAGAAACAAGCAGCTTTGTTATTTAACTTCAAGAGAATTGGCTTTGGATTTGTTTTTCGGGAAAAAATCACTAAACCACTGAATCATTTGAAGAGGCTTTCATATGCATCAAAGTATTAATAACTTTAATATTTAATAACTTTAATATTCACTAACTATTTCTTTTTCTACTAAAGGTAATTAGGAAGTAGATTACGTTTCTGTCAGCAGGCCAGCTGCTCGACGGGGCCACTATTCCGTTCAATTTGTTTTTGTCTGGAAAAGAGTTCTGGTCAAGAAATCAAATCCTGAGGGGTCTTTTAGCTGAGGAAGGCCAAGCCACACTGGTCAAATATTTCAATACCTACATAAATGACTCTTTCACATTTCCTTTTACATTTTGTAATGCTAACACCTATTACAGTTTACAAGATCAAGCCTGTCAGACTATCTTTCTACAAACCTTAAATATTGTAAAAAAGGAGCTAACTGTTGCGGAATAATGAAACAGTTATATTTAGAGCTCAATATGCAAAAGTAAATTTTGATCCAAGAGAAAGAACACTAAACCCTCCACGTAATACCTACATTAATGACATACCTCATGCAGGCTGTTCATTATCACACTTAGGGGAGGCAAATTGAGTTTAGCACGACTTGCTATCTGCAAGTGATAAAACAAATAAATTGAAGTTCAGAATATGGTAAACAATCAATAACTAAAGTGATGCAAAAAATGGTAATTGTGTGGTAATCCTAAACATTTAAGCAAATTATCCTGATCAATCAAGAATAATGGTAAAGAAAAATTGTTAAGAGAAAACCTCATCTGCATTGAGGTATCCAACTGGTAATTTGGGGTCACTTTCGTCAATCATCTGTTTCAATAGCTTTTCTAGATTTTTTCCTTCGCCATCACCAAACCATCCCCACTGATCAGCCAAACTCATCATTTCTGTTAAATGGGGAGCATTGTGGAGAGGCCCAGTCCAGAGAGGTCCTGAAACCACAAGTGAACATGAAACCTGAAAAGAAGTGTAACACTTAGACGTGAGCCTGATGATAATTTTGTTTGAGTATACGCAGACACAACTCCACTCATTCTATCAGGGGTGGATCCAAGGATTTATATCTGGTTGGTTCCAACCTTTAGTTTCATACCACTGAACCACTCATTTTAGCAATTTTTCAAAATATATCTATACAGGGGGTTAGGAATGGAAGTTAGTGGCATTGCACATGTCAATGTCAAATAAATTGACAATTGATAAGTACAGGCTAAATAGAAAAATACCAAAATCAATATTCTATGAGGTACAAAAGCATACATTTGTACTACAAGGGCAGCTGATCTCACCAAGCTCATTCCAGGAAAATGCTCGAGTGTTTCCACATCGGTTGCAATAGCTGATAAAACTATAATACCTGTCAGGAGAAGCAAAGGCATCATCACCAAGTACTAATGAGATAACTCTGAAAAAGTTCACAATCGAGTTAACCTGCTAGATGGAGGCTTTCCACGCTTGACTTGTAGCAACACTCTAAACACAGGCCCATGATATGAGTAGTATGAGAAAAGTGGAACAACATGATAACCAAGGACTGAAGCCTCTCTAACAGCTCCACCTATAAGCATCCGGAGACCTATCTCATTTGAATATGGCAAAGGCCGAACATATGCTCCATAGGCAGCTAAAGACCTACAAAGAAAGAATGAGTTTTATGATCATCCTAGCACAAAGAAAGGAGTCTGTAGATTTAAACAACTATTTAGGAAATAGCTATTGCACTTATAGTCCACGAGTAACTACATATTAAGCCTAAAAGTTTTTTTTCCCTTTGTTTTTAGAATTTGATAAGTGTGAGTCTAAATGATTTTATCAAAAGAACAAATAAAAATAACAAAGGAAATAATAGGTTTAAGCGGGAATATGTGTAAGAGGGGCACAGAAAGCATTAAGCAGAACTCAACTGTTGAGGCCTATGACCACCAGAAGAAAGGCCATCAGTGGAGGTAATGTATAGGAAGCCACCCAATTTCACAGCATCCAAAGCAACTCGCAAGTAAGTGGAATCGCTACCGAAAGAATCCACATCAATAAGGTCAAAGTAATCCTTTCGCAAGTAACAGTCAGCCAGTAACCTAGTGGCAGGCAAATGGTTAACCTCCCATCTCTTTCCTTCTCCAGAACCACTTGAGACCAGAGAAAGATTTCCCACAATAATCTCCCTGTAATTTTCGTTTGCATCATTAGCCACGACGAAATCGGCCTCCGCCTCTGCTAAGTACCGAAAAGAACGAATTCCACAGCCGCACATGGCGTCGAGAACACGGAGGCTGCCGGTGGTATTCCGGTAGAGGGCGGCGGAGAGAACACCGAGGTCGCGGGCGGTGGCACTTTCGGTGCGGAAGAAGGTGTCGCCGACATTGAATTGGTGGCCCCGTTCCGTTTGGTAGTGTGATTTACAGGGCGGTGGAATGTTGCATTGGAATTTTAAGGGTTTGATGTTTGGGTTATAGGAGATGAATGTAGAAATGGATAGTGGTTTCACAGAAAGAGACCACATAGCGGGAAGTGGTCAACTGCACTGTTCTACTTTTGCTTCTTATGCTTATTGCTCAAATAAGCTTTTCTTCTATCTGTCCTTTTCTTTTTTTTCTCCCGACAGGACAAGATGTAAAAATATTTTTAATTTACTTTTTTGCTACATATATTATTTAATTTGACAATATAAATTCACCCATTTTAAATTCAAATTCATTGACCCGAACCGCTTCTTTCATTTGAGGCTTATACATACATATTTTACATGTTGAATCATGTCTTCAAGGAGCTTCTGATCGAAATTTGTCTGTTCCCGTCATAATTTCCCTTGAGATAAGTAGCAGCAGAGTAAATTTGTCTTAAACTGCCGCTACACAGCATATTTTGATTCAATGGTTAAAGCAGGCTCTACTATGTTGAATTCCTTCAAGTATCTCTTTATTTTCCAACTCTTTTTTGCAGCTATCACTGCACAGTTGCACATTTGTTCAAGAATGCCCAAGTCACTAATGATAAATGTGGCTTTAGGTTCAAATAAGCAGATCGGATTAGCGGGTTTAATTTAAAGTGACGGTTTATTTTATTTTATTTTTTTAAGCCATAAGACTTCTTTAAATAAGTTTGGGGTATTACTTTGAGGGGTATTCTTGAGCCAAAAGAATAGGTTAAGGGTATTTTTAGATCAATAGATGGATGGAGGGTATTTGTGAGTCATTTTCATATGTTAAGTATATTTTTAGTCCTTTTCCGTTTTCTAAAAGAAAACATTATCAGTTTCTTAACATATACTTGTTATAAATATGATATATGGGGAATATTTATTTAAATACATAGTTTTCTCGATAAATTTGAAATTAAGTGGATAACTTGCAAGTAGCTCGAACAGACAGCTTGCAAGAAACTTCCTAAAAAGTCTCGCAATAATTTTTTCAAGCTTGCAATTAAGCAGAAAGGTTACAAGTGGCTCAAGCCCGCAACTTATTCTGAAAAACTTTATAGTTGCCTTCTAAAAATTCTTGCATTAATTTCTTTTCTTCTATAAATAGAAAGTCAATTCAATTTATTTGTATAATAATTTTTTTAGAGAACAATAAAATCTCTCTCCAACTTCTTTGACTATATCTCCTATTGTCTTGTATTTTTATTATTATTTAAATAACAGGTTATTAGCGACTTTGCCATTTTGAGCACTTGAGAATGAGAGAAAGACGTGCCCAAAAACTTGTCACGCCCCAAATCTTGGGAGGCCTGACTGGCACTCGATGCCTCACTTGATCAAACTAGCCACTGAAACTCATACAATCTGATTAGTAATTAGGTTGACAAGGCCATCATGACAACATTGTTATAGAATAAAATAAATGGAACTGAAAAGATCTAAAAATATACTTTCTAAAAAAAGCTAACAAACTCAAACACATATATACGAAGTTAACAAGCCACAAGGTACTTTATCTAATAAATAACGAGTTGAAATGGCCATAAACTAAAAATTGCAACTAAACAAAAATCTGGCAAAGCCATAAACAATGTACGTACAACTCATAATATCTGTTTACAAGTCTCTGAAAGTATCTAGCTATCGTATAGTTGAGACACGACCCCGACCTATCTATCTTCTATATACATACTCAAGATACAAGTTGTACCTCTGACTCATCAGCTCTAGGAAGAATAGAGCTTACCAAAACGGCTGAACTCTGCAGTTACAACTAAAGAGGTCTATCTAGATCTTGGTCTGGACCTGCAGGCAAGAATGTGGTGTCCCCTAGAAAATGGGGACGTCGGTATGAAATAAGGTACTGGTATGTAAGGTAGAAATATTATTTGAGTAAGTTGCAAATAGTAAATGAGAGCAAGATTTAATATTAAACCTGGAAACTACAATCTGTAATATTCATTAAGCTTCTAGCTTCTTTATTCTTTTTAAAACATAACAAACACCTTAAATCATACTAACACACACTTTACTACATACGCTAACTAACCGTAGGTTTTTTGGCACACACTATATATAATATTAGCCACAATAGGGGCAATAACGCCTCGAAGCATACTATGTATATATAATAGCCTCAATATGAAAGTAGAGCCTTAGTCATACTAACACATGCAACTCATGCATAATAAGTGTATTAATGAGGCTGACTTGTATAGTTACTTACGTTAGTTATTAAGATTCTCTTTTGCTAATATCTTTAGGTTTGACTTACTAAAAATTATTTCAAAGTACTTTTAGGACTCAACTTAATAACTAAACACAAATAAAGATTTGACTCGCTAAATTTTTCTTTTTATAATCTCTAAAGTTTAATTAGGGATCACAATAAAAAGAAAAACTCGACAGAAGAATAACTTTCACTTTGGTTTCAATAAAAATGAGATTTCTTATATGAAAGTGACTTGGCTTTTCATAACGTAATACTAGGTTCTTTATAGTTCATTTAGTTACCAAAACAGATTCCTTATAATACGATGCTCAAATTCCTTCTTTTGGAAACTAAAAGTTCTATTTCTAGATTCATGTCAATAAGGAATAGAGAAGTCTTAACATACCCCGTTTCTTTTGATGATTACACCTAGAACGACTTGGACTATTCTTTATTAAGTTAATCTACAACATAAGTACATAATGAAGCTAATATTATCCCTTTAACACAACAAATCTTCGCCAAAACACTAGCTAAATATATTCCAGACAGATTGTATGTATTAACGTTAATTCAATGGTGTATCTCCACACCCTTCTCTCCCATTTGAATTTAACACACACACACCCATCCTACTGCCTCTAATTATATAAACACATAAAATAACCCCTATACAATTCATAATACTTAAAATACAATAGCAACACATTGAACTCACAACTTTTGATCACTTTCACAATTTGAGAGGCTTGTACCTCTTACTCACAACTTTCGATCACTGTCACAATTTGAGAGGCTTGTACCTATTTGAAAACTCCATGTTGGGGTGTATACACAAGTCCTCGTAGTTTAAACTCTTTATTCCCTTGTTTTCCTATATATTTTTCATGCGACTAGAGAGCCTTTTCAACTCCTCGGCTATAGACTATATCAGAACATCCTTCTCGGAGGGTTCAATTTTATATTGACGATAGATATGGATTGTAGTGGTGAAGGGTGATGTCTTGATATATATAGGGTTTAAGTTGTGGGTTACAAAGGCATGAAAACATGATGGATTAGTGGTGGGTATTGGTAGGAGGTCATGAGTGGTTTGTCGTTGGCCTTGGGAAGTAGCTTGTAGATGTTGGACATTTAAAGGAGTTGGGTACATATGGTTAGGTGCATTATATAGGTATTGGATATTTTGATGAGGTCGATATTTGTGATTTGGAATTCTTTGGGAGTCTTAGGTGGGATATAGTGGAAATAGGTCACTTACAAGTGTAGTTTGAGATTTGATAGTAGTCTTGTTATTGATTGGAGTTTTTAGGTAAGGAGTATTAAGAGTGAGAGATAGGTTGGCAAGATTGCTAACCTGGACTAGCTACCCTTGCAATTCATTTTCATCAGTCATAGCCCCCCCCCCCCTTTAAAATTTTCAACGGTCTCTCTAGGAACAACCAAACTATTCTTATTAATAGTGTTATTGACTTCATCCATTTCATTTTTGCCTTTGTTGCTGGGATTAAGAGGATGAGGAGAAGGATCCCCTTTAAATTGAGTATGATATGAAGATTTGGCCAGTTTGCACGAATCAACCTTTAGAAAGGGGAATATATAAAAATAAGAAAGAAAAAATAAATTAGTAATGAAAGAAGGATAAGATATGTTGTAAAAGTAAAAATGAATGGAATAAACACTTTAGAAGCACTTCCTTATGTGGAGATACATATTTCATAAAGTCTCATACCATTTGCTCCAAAATAAAATCTCAAAATAAATAACTTGCATTAAACTAAACAATGTCTCATGTATCAAAATTACAACAAAATATGGAAGGAAACTAAAATCTAGATATCAGATGATGCTTCTTCCACTCCCGGCTTCTTGGGAGCTTGCAAGGCATCATCAAAGCGGTTATCACGATCCGAGTCTACACCCTGACCATAACACGGGACTTAGAACCACGAATGACTCCAAGTTAATTCATGGCATAACATAATACTAACATAATTGTCACCTAGAATGAAAACTGAGTGGAAGCATAAATAATTATATAATATACAAGTATGAATACTGAAATAAGCTGGATAAACTGAAGTTGGCTGAATACTACAACTCTTTTTGAAAGACTCTACTAAAGATGAGTTACTGGGACAAGCCCCCAGCTAACTCCAAAGTCTGAAAACTGAAAATAATACAACTAAAATAGAAGGAAATGCTCCAGTCCTTGGGAGATGAGGACTCACCACTGGAGTACTGTTGAACTGAGATTGATGGAGACTAACCACGCTGCAGAGCCTGAGTGTTTGAGCCTATATCATGAGACGATATAACATAGAAAGTATGCGTCAGTACTTTGAATGTACTGAGCATGTAAAGTTATTCAATATGAAAAAAGCATATTGATAGAGAACTACAAGTAAAAATGCTGAAATAATATATATTGACCCTTGTTTGAAACTATAAGTGCTATAAACAGCCTGAAATCTGAAAAAACTGTAAAGCTAGTAAAACTGCTTAAGGGTTATACATATTCTGAAATATGAGATTGGACCGCACTGAACTGTGGGAGAGACTATTAACCAACATATAACCACGTGAGCTAAATGTGGAGTTTGATGTATACATCCCATCGAAAAAAGCCCACTGTACATTTTTAGGATATAGTGGTTGAATTGTGTGATCACTATTTAAGGCTCATCGGGCTAATAACCTATGGTGGCATATATTTATGGAAACTTGGGTAAGCTGAACCCCAACCCACTCGGTGATAAGCACTACTCCCAACTGAAATCCTCATTATAACTAACTGAACTGATTAGCTCGAAACTAGCTTCCTAAAGCTACGTCAGAACTACTTATCTAGAAACGTCCTGAGAGCCTTAAGGACTTGATAACTAAAAATGTTGAAAATACTAGTAAACTGATAAACTGACATTTCTTGGAAAATATTAAGTATACTTATAATCTTAAAATACTAACTTTGATTGAAAGCATACAAGTTGGATATTATACTCAGATAATAATTAATGGAAAACAACAATTTAGGTTAGCTTTTAAATCATGCAAGCTTAAACTTATAAATCATGTTCAAATCTAGGATTTAGATGGTATACTATGAAATTTAAGTCAAGAACATGAAAATCATATGCTAGGGTTGTAAAAAATTACAAAAACAACTGAAATTAAGGAACATTCATGAGTTGTCTGAAAAAGCCCTAATTCCTATCTCCTTCAGGGCTAAGAATAGAGAAGGCTTTCTGAAAATAATTTGGGGGCACAAGGATAAAAGGATTCCCCTTGTTGAATCCCCACATACCTGAAAGAAAAATCTTGTGAAGAAGCCTTAAAATCTGAGGAGACTTGGGAAGCCCTAGCTCTAGTTCTTGAGAGGGAGTTCTAAAGTTCTACGCTTTGATTTTCTAAAGATGAGAGTTAGGAAGTGAGGAAAACTGTCTACTCCCCCCTAAATCCCCTGATTTTTCCTCAAAATAATGTAGTTTAGGCGTTAGGAGCTTAGAATTTTAAAAAATGCCCCTGAGTAACCGTTTCAAAAATCTGCCAGTCCAATGATATGATCCAACTTATGAGTCATACTAGGATCATACGATCCATATTGACACTCGTGGTTAGGGACCCTACCCAAAACCATTCTCTAAAGTTCACCCTACGAAAGCCTATCACGATCCGTACAATCGTACCACAGGTCGTATCATATCTCATGGTTTTTCAAAAATTCCTTGAAAATTTCTCTAAAACTCATCTCATGACTAGTCAGTATCATCCATACCATGGTGATACAAATCGTGACATGCAGTCGTGGTTTTCTAGCTACATTGTTGCTTCTGTAATCCTCCTACTACAAGTCTTTGTATGACTCCTACCAGGATCCTATGAGTTGTATTGTGACTCATACTAGAGATCTTTTTTTTAGTTTTCTGCATAGTCAAGTTTTAAATCAAGGGGATAGTCTTAAGGATTTTTGGGGTGTTATAGCGATGCAATTTGTCTAAGGGTAGGCTTGTGCTAGAGCTCCTCCCATGTGTCCTTTGCTAAGGTATTCTTCTCTTTGTTTGCTAAACTCCTCACTATATTCTTGCACATTCTAATCCAAGCTAAGGGCACACTGCTTCCTATACTCCAACTCTTTACCCATCTCTTGTATTATATTGCCTTGCATTATCTTTATGCAATTATCAGTGTCAAGCCTATGAATCCATTGTTTTCTTACTATATTTTTCTTGCAAAGTATGTTCTTTAGTTTCTTTATCGGTTATATGTTTGCCACCCTTGACACTTTGTGTAATAATACTTTCTATGTCAGTGTGTAACCATTCAATGTGTCCTGTCATACAAACCAGCTTGATATTTGTCTAGATCTATAATCTTCTCTTCCAGTGGAACCTTTTTGTTCCATGCTTTCGCAATTTCCATGCCTAATGGAACTTTGTCGTCTTGATAATCCACTCGATGGATGTCCATATGTGCTATTCTTTGTATTATCTATTTCCTCCCTCCTCACCTTAACAACCATATTGGGATATAGGGTCGAATACAATTGGAGCTCCAAATAAAAAAATCAAGTAAGAACAGTTTTGGACTATACCACCATGTCTGTAGTAGGGGACATTTCAAACATCTATTGTACGAATTCCTCAGTCAAATTGTTAATATCTTCCCCAACTTCTCTACCTCATTCAGACTCTTGATCTTCTTAACCCTCATAGTGACTTTAAAATGGTGTACGAGAATATGATCAGTCCCATTGGATTTGCGAAGTTCTTGCATCAATGAACTCTTTGGAGACGCTCTATCAACAATAGAGTCCATCCTTCAAAGCATTTGGCTCCATTCTTGAAACAACCTAAGGTTCGGCGTATAAAAGCCATAATCATAGGGTGTTACGACCCTAGAGTATACTCGATCGAAGACACGGGACAAGAGACCCCGAGAGACCCCAAGTCAACCCATGGCATAAGAATTCACTATCTCATTAAATAAACATGAAGGAAACATAAATATAACTCAGCGGAAGTATAACTTAGCGTAACAACAGAATAAATAGTTGAAGCTAAATACATGTCTAAGTCTGATAAGCCTCTAATCTGGACGAGCTGATGGGACAACACCCCCAGCTAGCTCAGAAATACTGAAACTAAAAATACGCTCAAGATAACTGAAAGTATAGTCCTCGGAAGATGAGGACTCACCAAAACAAGTAGGCACTAGCTTCGATAAGTGGCTACGAACGGGGCTGAACCTGAGAACTGGATCCTGCATCATGAAACGATGCAACATAGAAAGTATGCGGTCAGTACGTGGAATGTATCGAGTATGAAAGGTGAGTAAAACAACTTGAGCAATAATAGCGTTTTAAAACAAATCATACATATATGATAGCCTTTAAGGATAAGAAAAAGATCACAAGCATTCACTATGAAAGCATTCTTATTTTACACATGGTCATGCATGGCTTTAGAATATCATGACTAAATCGAATGACTCAAGCTAAATCATAACATTTATATCAAAAGCTAAACAATGAGTCAAATCTTGCTTTGTAAACATGCATGCATAGGATAATCATCATGAGAAATGGATATGAAAACCCGAATGATATAGATAGTGGGAGACTCGTCACTTAACCGACATACCACGATAGAGCTTATGTGATCCCGACTATTACACTTAAGTGGGAAAAGCCTTCCAACACCTTGTCAGGGTTAGGGATTCACCATGATATCGATATCAAGCTGAAAGGGCTAATCGGGTCGGGGATAGCTCACAAGGGAGGTCCCAATAATATAACAAAATCAACCTATGTTGGCGCGTAGTTCTGGGAATAGGGTAGTCGACCCTTAGCCCGCTCGGTGCTAGACTCTTCTCCCAAAACATGCCATGCTCTACATCACATAAATAAGAAGCTCAACATCGTCTAGTGACGAAGCTCAACATGAAATCATGCATAAACTCAACATCGTATGAAACGAAGCTCAACATTGTCTATTGACAAAGCTCATTATGAAATCATGCATACACTATACATCAAATAAATATAATAAATATGAAGCTCAAAAAAGTCGTCTCGACAAAGCTTAGAATGAAATCATGCTTAGACTCAACATCGTGTGAAATGAAGTTTAATGCCAACATACATCTCAATTATGAATTCATGCATATGAGAAGCTTTACTATAATACCTACCACAAGCTTAAAGAATAATGGTAGACTTTACTCAAAAATTATGTGGTAAGCCTACTTAGAAATATCACTTCATCATCATCAATATGAGGGCCTTGCCCAAAACCTTATCATGTTTGAACCCATTCAACTCATTTGAAAACATTATAATTTGGGAGATTTCACTCCAAAACGAAATAATATAGTCAATTCACGAAAATCGACATTCATACTCAACATTGGGCACTACCCAAAGCTTCACCATACACGGGTCTATTTAATCTTCTTTGAAAACATCATCAAAATCATGGGTAAGGTTGAAAACATACTTTTCATCATCTATTCCATCATCATCACCTTATATTAGGAACTTCCCACACATGGGCATTTTAGATTCAATTTTTAGAAAACAATTCTATACAAGAATAAGTTAGAATCTGCCCAAGCTCGATAATCATCAATATCAACTCCACTTAAGCATACCCATAAGTAGAAATATAAGAATCATGTATTTGAATGAAAATCCATACTTGATCATCGCAAATCAATTATAAATTGATAGGGAATGGGCATGGGTGTGGAAGAAAGCACCCACTCATAGCCTTACATACCTGGGATTGAAGAATCTTAACTCCTCCTAATTACCCAGCTGAGATTTCCCTTGAAAACCTTGAAATTCTCCTTTCTTCCCTTCAAACTCTCACCCTTGCATGCATGAAGAAAATGGGCTAGATTGGTCTTTTATTACGAGCTTAAAACGACGTAACATAGGCCCTTAGAACTTAGAAATTATGGAAAAGCCCTAACTGAAATCGCTGAAAATAACTGTCAGGGGATCCTAACGGACGACCTGACGACTCGTTACTAGGGCACACGATCTGTTGGTTCACCCATCAAGTACACTGCCTCATCATTCATAAAAATTCAACTGGCTTGGTGACGACCCTCCTAACGGGTCGTTAGGACTGACGATGACTCGTTAGGTGCCACCCGTCAGGTACACTGGATAAGCTTCACTATCTTCCTCTAGGAACACCCCACGACTGACATAACGATTCGTGGTGACTGACCACGAGTCGTTACATCGCCCGTGAGGACCTCGAGTCCTCTATCATCCCAGGCCTTCCCCACGAGTCACTTGATGACTCGTTTGGCCTCTTCACGAGTCTTTAAGTGACCCGTTCTGCAACTGCTGCAATACTTTTTCAGCTTTCTCCTGATTCACTTTCGGGTCCGATTCTTGAATTTTCGAGGTATAACAATATCTCCCCCTTGGGAACATTTGTCCTCGAATGTTATAAACAAGCAGAAAACCCAGAAAACAATAATCACTATATATATATATATGCTAATCATTGACATTCAAGCTAAAAACTGATGGAACGACTACCCCCTGTTACACCCCGTAAGATTTCCGGCACTTAGATGGCTTATTCGCGTGTTGGTTAAGCATATTTGAAAGACATACGTGCTAGAAAAAGGCCCGAAAAAAGATCGGACGAGAAACCTATCGAACCATCGCGGAAGGAGCCGGGGCAGAGCCCCTCCGGGATGGCGGCGTGTCACGGAGGCGGGGCCACCGCGTTGGCTCCGTGACACGTTGGGCTTGTCTAGGCCCAAGTATATAAAGCCCCCACTTCGGTTTTTAGTGATATATTCATTATAATTTCCAGAACGTGAGAGAGAAAACAGAGGGAGTACAAAGAG
>JACEIK010004036.1:33827-49338 GCA_018107945.1 Datura stramonium
TTTCTTCATAACTGAGGTTGTCTTTCACACCAATGTTGTCTATCGGAACCACCAAGGCTGGATCACCCAAACACTTTTTCAACAGCGATACATGGAACACAAGATGAACTGGAGCCAATTTTGAAGGCAAGTCCAACTCATAAGTCACCGTACCAACTCTTCTCACAACCCAGTACGGACCAACATAGCGGGGACCGAGTTTACCTTTCTTTCCGAACCGTATGACTCCCTTCACGGGAGATACCTTTAGAAACACCCAGTCGTCAACATCAAACTCCAATTCTCTTCTTCTCACATCAGCATACGATTTCTGACGACTCTGAGCGATTTTCAACCGGTCCCTTATCAATTGAACCTTCACCATCGAGGCATGAATTGAATCTGGTCCTACCACAGCTTTCTCACCAACCTCGAACCACCTGATGGGAGATATGCACCTTCGCCCGTAGAGAGCCTCGAACGGTGCCATTTGGATATTAGAGTGGTAATTGTTATTATAAGCAAACTCGATCAAAGGTAAATGATCATCCCAACTACCTTTGAAATCCATAACACATGCCCTCAACATATCCTCAAGAGTCTGAATGGTTCGTTCTTCTTGGCCTTCCGTCTGGGGATGAAAAGCTGTGTTTAGCTTAACCTGAGTCCCGAGCCCTTTTTGAAAAAAACGCCAGAATTGAGAAGTAAACTAAGTACCTCAACTCGAAATAATAGACAAGGGCACTCCATGAAGACGAACCAACTCCCTAATATACAACTTAGCATAATCTTCTACTGAATCTATGGTCTTGACCGGTAGGAAGTGTGCAGCCTTGGTCAACCTATCCACCACAACCCAAATGGAGTCGTATTGCCAGAGAGTACGAGGTAGACCTGTAATGAAGTCCGTATTGATTTCTTACCATTTCCAAGTGGGAATGGAAATATACTGAAGTACACCTCCAGGTCTTTGATGCTCGACTTTTACTTGCTAACAATTTCGACATTTTGCTACGAACTCTGCAATATCCCTTTTCATACCATCCCACTAATAGATTTCTCGCAAATCCCGATACATTTTCCTGGATCCTGGATGAATAGAATATCTGGTACCATGTGCCTCATGCAATATCTGAACTCTCAAATTATCAACGTTCGGAACACATAGTCGATCCTAGTATCGTAGCACACCATCTCCCCCTTGGGTGAAAACCTCTACCTTCTGACTCTACACTACCTCCTTCAGTTTCCTCAATATTGGATCCTCATCTTGCTTGGATTTAACATCAAATAGCAAGGAAGATTTCATCCCATTATGCACAACAACACCGCCATCGGTCAAATCTATTAGTCTAACTCCCAGCCTTGCAAGCCAGTGAACATCCTTCACCAACTCCTTCTTTCCCCCGTCCACATGGGACACGCTCTCCATTGAGAGTCTACTAAGCGCGTCCACAGCCACATTAGCTTTGTCTGGGTGGTAAAGGACACTCATGTCATAATCCTTAAGTAACTCCAACCACCTCCTTTGCCGAAGATTTAGATCTTTTTGTGTGAACACATCCTGCAAACTTTTGTGGTCCGTAAATACATCCATGTTGATCCCATAAAAGTAATGCCGCCATATCTTCAATGCGAACACCACCGCGGTCAATTCAAGATCATGGGTCGGGTAATTTTTTTCATGCACATTCAGCTGTCGAGAGGCATAAGCTATCACCCTCCCATGTTGCATCAACACACACCCAAGTCCAACTCAGGAAGCATCACAATACAACACGAAACCATCGTTACCCTCGGGTAGGGTCAATACTGGTGCTAAGGTAAGTTGAGCCTTCAACTCTTGAAAGATTTTCTCACAAGCCTCCGACCACTGAAACTTCACCTTCTTCTGAGTCAACTTAGTCAAAGGCGCTACAATGGATGAGAAACCCTCTAGAAACCTCCGGTAGTAGCCAGCTAAGCCCAAGAAACTCCGAATATCTGAAGGATTCACCGGTCTGGGCCAATTCTTCACCGCCTCGATTTTCTGCGAGTCTACTTTTATGCCTTCGCTAGACACCACATGGCCCAAGAATGCCACAGAGTCTAACCAAAACTCACACTTGCTGTAATTTGCATACAATTGGCGGTCCTTTAGGGTCTGGGTCTGGAGCACTAGTCTCGAGTGAGCGGCATGTTCCTCCTCGCTCCGAGAGTATACCAAAATGTCATTAATGAACACGATCACGAACATATCCAAATATGGCTTGAACACCCTGTTCATCAGGTCCATAAAAGCTGCAGGAGCATTCGTTGGTCCAAAAGACATAACTACAAACTCGTAATGAGCATACCATGTTTTGAATGCCGTCTTCGGGATATCACTCTCCCAAACTCTGAGATGATGATACCCAGATCTGAGATCTATCTTCGAGAAACACTTAGCACCCTGAAGCTAATCAAATAGATCATCGATCCTAGGTAAGGGATACCTGTTCTTGACAATGACTTTGTTCAATTGTCAATAATCAATGCACATACGAAGGGAACCATCTTTCTTCCAAACAAATAGTACTGGTGCACCCCATGGGGATTGGCTCGGTCTAATGAAACCCTTATCTAGAAAATCCTTTAACTGATCCTTCAACTCCTTTAGCTCGGCTGGAGCCATCCTGTAGGGAGGAATAGATATAGGGTGCGTATCGGGAAAGAGGTCAATACCGAAATCAATCTCCCGCTCGGGAAGAATACCTGACAAGTCATCAGGAAAGACCTCTAGTTACTCATGTACTACTGGAACTGACTGGATAGTTGGGGTTTCAGACTCCACGCCCTTAACCCTAACTAGGTGATACATGCAACCCTTAGAAATCATCTTCCTGGCCTTGAGGTAGGAAATGAAGAGACCTACAGGCACAACTGAACTACCCTTCCATTCTAAGACTGGCTCACCCGGGAATCTAAACTCTACTGACTGGGTCCTGCAATTAATGGAAGCATAAAAAGCATACAACCAATCCATGCCGAGAATAACATCGAAATCGGTCATGGCTAACTCTATCAGATCTGCTGAGGTGACTTTATGGAGAACTAAGACCGGACAATCACTATACACCTGTCTAGCTATAACCGAGTCACCTACTAGAGTAGAAACCGAGAAGGATTATGACAACACATCGGGCCTAACTCCGAAGCTACTGGCTACATAAGGTGTCAGAAAGGAAAAGTGGCCCCTGGATCTAACAATGCATAAACATTAACATGGAAGACTCATAACATACCAGTAATCACATTCGGGGAGACCTCCTGCTCCTAACGGGATGCTAGGGAATAGAATCTGTTCAGGCGCTGACCGCCAGCTGCACTGGTAGATGCCCCCTGATGTGCTGAGCGAGTGGGTAGGGCTATAGAGCTAGAAGCTGGGCCACGACCCCCAACCTGATCCTGTCTCACCGCTGGACAATCTCTAAGCATGTGTCCTGGTTGCCCGCACCCAAAACACGCCCCCCGAACCTGCCAAGAACTGGCCTGTATGCCCTCGACCATATCAGCGACAAGATAAAACACTTGAATATGTAGGCCTGCTGCTTTGACCCCTCGAGCCTGATGCTCGCCCTCTCTGATCATGCCTAGGCCGTGATGGCATACTCAAGGCTGATGAAGCTGGGGCGGATGATCTCTGGTGAATCTGCTGATGGTGCCCACCGCCGGACCTCTGCTAGGAAAATCTGTGGTCCTCAGTCCTGGCCCTCTTGGCCTCTCTCGGCCTCTCTCTCTCTCTCGAATGTGCCGCCTCCATCTGCTGGGTGTACAACACCATATGATGGAAGTCCATATCCTGATGGAGCATAGCAATCCTGCACTTTTTATCCAAGTAACCTTCTATCCAATGCACAAACCTGCTCACTCGCGCCCTCTGGTCAGCCACTAACTCAGGAGCATACTTCGATAGGCGAGTGAACTCAAGGGAATACTCTAGTACCATCATCCTCCCTTGCTTCAGATTTACGAACTCAGCTGCCTTTAGCTCCCTCATCTCCCGAGGGAAGAACTGATCAAGGAATGCAACATGGAACTCTTCCCAAGTGACCGGACCTGCTCCAGCAACTCTGTTGTCCTTCTATTGACGGAACCAGATATGCGCAACCCCCTTCAACTGGTAGGAGGCCAAATCTGTGCACTCAACACTGCTCACCCCCATAACCTGGGTGATCTTGACGATCTCATCAATGAAGTCATGTGGGTCCTCACCTACCTTGGACCCTAAGTACTCCGGCGGGTTGATCCTCAAGAAGTCCCTGAGTCGAGTCGCTGCTGCATTGTCATTCTGTGCAACATGTGCAACAGCTTGCTGATTGACCTGAGTGGTCAAGGCCTATGCAAGCATCTGAATAGCGGCCCGGAACTCAGCGTGAGCAACTGGCTTTAGTGCTTGAGGCTCCTGAACTGGTGGGACTGGCTGATGCCCACGACCCATGCCATCTTGGCCTTCACCGTCTCCATTTCTCCTTCCATTCATCCTTCGAGGTGCCATGATTCTGTAATCGCGAATAGCATGAATTACACAGGTAGAAAGATTCTTCAGCGCATGAAATAGATCATGAAAGATGGGAACATTTCCTAGAACATCTCGTAGCCTCATCGTCATAAGTGTGGCACGCTTCACACCCAGGAAGAAGACTCTACTTAACGCGGCTCTCAGACTCCCTAGGACACTTCAAACCTATTGCTCTAATACCAAATTTGTCACAACCTGAGAGTACACCTGGATCATAGACACGGGACAAGGGACCCCGAGAGACCCCAAGTCAACCCATGGCATAAGTATTAACTATCTCATTCAATAAACATGAAGGAAACATAAATATAACTCAGCGGAAGTATAACTTAGCATAACAACAAAATAAACATCTGAAGCTGAATACATGTCTAAGTCTGATAAGCCTCTAATCTGGACGAGCTGATGGGACAACACCCCCAACTAGCTCAGAAATACTGAAACTGAAAATACGCTCAAGATAACTGAAAGTCTAGTCCTCGAAAGATGAGGACTCACCAAAACAAGCAGGCGCTAGCTTCGATAAGCGGCTACGAACGGGGCTGAACCTGAGAACCGGATCCTGCATCATGAAACGATGTAGCATAGAAAGTATGCGGTCAATACGTGGAATGTACCGAGTATGAAAGGTGAGTAAAACCGCTTGAGCAATAATATCCTTTTAAAAAAAGTCATACATATATGATAGCCTTTAAGGATAAGAAAAAGATCACAAGCATTCATTATGAAAGCATTCTTATTTTATACATAGTCGTGCATGGCTTTAGAATATCATGACAAAATCGAATGACTCAAACTAAATCATAACATTTATATCAAAAGCTAAACAATGAGTCAAACCTTGCTGTGTAAACATGCATGCATAGGATAATAATCATGAGTAATGGATATGCAAACTCGAATGATATAGACAGTTGGAGACTCATCACTTAACCGACATACCACAATAGACCTTACGTGGTCCCGACTATTACACTCAAGTGGGCAGAGCCGTCCAAAACCTTGTCAGGACTAGGGACGCTACCATGGTATTGATACCAAGATGAAAGGGCCAATCGGGCCGGGGATAGCTCACAAGGGAGGTCCCAATAATATAACAGAATCAACCTACGTTTGCACGTAGTTCTAGGGCATAGGGTAGTCGACCCTTAGTCCGCTCGGTGCTAGACTCTTCTTACGAAACATGCCATACTCTACATCATATAAATATGAAGCTCAACATCGTCTAGTGACGAAGATCAACATGAAATCATGCATAAACTCAACATCATATGAAACGAAGCTCAACATTGTCTATTGACAAAGATCATTATGAAATCATGCATACACTAGACATCAAATAAATATAATAAATATGAAGCTCAAAAATGTCGTCTCCACAAAGCTTAGAATGAAATCTTGCTTAGACTCAACATCATGTGAAATGAAGCTTAATGCCAACATACATCTCAATTATGAATTCATGCATATGAGAAGCTTTACTATAATATCTACCACAAGCTCAAAGAATAATGGGAGACTTTACTCAAAAATCATGTGGTAAGCCTACTTAGAAATATCACTTCATCACCTGAGGGCCTTGCCCAAAATCTTATCATGTTTGAACTCATTCAACTCATTTGAAAACATTATAATTTGGGAGATTTCACTCCAAAACGAAATAATAAAGTCAATTCACGAAAATCTCCATTCATACTCAACATTGGGCACTACCCAAAGCTTCACCATACATGGGTCTATTTAATCTTCTTTGAAAACATCATCAAAATCATGGGTAAGGTTGAAAACATGCTTTTCATCATCTATTCCATCATCACCACCTTATATTAGGAACTTCCCACACATGGGCATTTTAGATTTAATTTTTAGAAAATAATTTTGTAAAAGAATAAGTTAGAATCCGCCCAAGCTCGATAATCATCAATATCAACTCTATTTAAGCATACCCATGAGTAGAAATATAAGAATCATGCATTTGAATGAAAACTCATACTTGATCATCACAAACCAATTGCAAATTGATAGGGAATGGGCATGTATATGGAAGAAAGCACCCACTCATAGCCTTACATACCTGGGATTGAAGAATCTTAACTCCTCCTAATTACCCAGCTGAGATTTCCCTTGAAAACCTTGAAATTTTCACTTTCTTCCCTTCAAGCTCTCACCCTTGCATGCATGAAGAAAATGACCTAGCTGGGTCTTTCTTAGCTTAAAACCCTCTATTACGAGCTTAAAGTGACGTAGTATAGGCCCTTAGAAATTAGAAATTACGGAAAAGCCCTTACTAAAATCGCTTAAAATAACTGTCAGGGTGTCCTAACGGACGACCTGATGACTCGTTACTAGGGCACACGATCCGTTGGTTCACCTGTCAAGTACATTGTCTCATCATTCATGAAAATTCAACTGGATCGGTAACGTCCCTCCTAACGGGTCGTTAGGACTAACGACGACTCGTTAGGTCCCACCCGTCAGGTACACTTGATAAGCTTCGCTATCTTCCTCTAGGAACACCCTACGACTGACATGATGACTTGTGGAGACTGACCACGAGTCGTTACATCGCCCGTGAGGACCTCGAGTCCTCCATCATCCCAGGCCTTCTCCACGGGTCACTTGACAACTCGTTTGGCCTCTTCACGAGTCATTAAGTGACCCGTTCTGCAACTTCTACAATATTTTTCTAGTTTTCTCCTAATTCACTTCCGGGTCCGATTATTAAATTATCGAGGTATAACATAGGGATGATTATGCAAGAACCCTTTTAAACCCCATTTCATAAGGCATCAATAACAATAATGAGGTAAATATGAATGTCTTCTTCCTCTTTATGTGGAAACACTAGCAGTGCAGAAAATAGACTATGAACGCAAAAAAAAAATTCAAGCCCACCATCCAGGATCTGATCTCTCTATTGTATAAGTTTGGCGAGCATATTCATGACCAAACATATCGAGTAGATAAGTATCAGGTATTCTTAAACTGGTAAAATAAAACCAACCTCTACTCCCTTAAAGCCCAAGCTTTTTACTGAAATCCTCCAAACTAGCCCTTTTGTGTATGATAACCTCAACCCTTTTCCGTTTATTCCTCCAAAGAAAACTTATATTTTTCATATAAACCTTCAATTTTCTCTAGCAGCAACGTCATTTCAACATCCCCAAATCTTAACACGAACCCTTTTTCTTCCCAAAATGCAATAACAACTTTAATAAGTACTCTACATAGAGTGACCCCCATTAGAGATGCCAAATAACCCAATACATTACATACTTCTTCTTGCTTATGGGAATTCAAATCTCCCCAACATATCTTCATCTGATCAGGCATACACCAAATCAACTAAACCTTAGGTAAGTGTTGGGTTGAGTAACTGTAATCTGCACTACAAAATTATTAGTCTACCCTATTCCCCAAGGATCAAACGATATACTTTTAGGTATATTTATCTCTCAAAATGCACACAATCTATGATAACATCCTTTTCGGTGTCATAAATTTTTTTAGACTTTGGAAAAGGTCAAGTTATTGGTCTTAATATACCAAAGGTATTAATACCTCTTAGGTTTAATAGAATGCACATTTCTTGATAAAGAAATACGTAATTCAAGCTCTATTGAGTAAGAGCGAATCTCTCTAGAGATGATTCACTCAAGTGGACAACTTGACAGTGAGAAACTCATGACAATCGATGTACCGCTGATCGATCAAATCATGAGATATTCCCCTTAAAAAAGTGTTTAATAGTGAACGGTCATGTAACCACGCAAGCGTTTTATGTGTGTAAAAGTGCGATCTTTCAAGTGAAGAAAGCTGTATGAGCAAAATGATAGTTAATGTAAAGCAGTAACAAATAGAAAATAGAGAAAAGCGACAATAAAATACACAGGTTAAAGAAAGCGGTAACAAAATACAACGGTAATAAACTGAGTGGTAAAATAAATTAAAGAGAAAATAAAAATAAGACAAAAATATACTTGTTAGTTATAAAATGCTAAAAGAAGAAAATACTTAGAAAAAACACATAGGCTAATAGAGGAAAAGGATATACATGGAAAATGCATAAAATAAACAAGTAAAGCAATTAAGAAAATATAGGAAAGGAATGTACATGGAAGGAAAATAAATTGAACAAGAAAACAACGAACAGGAGAAAGCTAAAAGATCAATTACGGAACTAAATAAATTAACGAGGAAAAAAGTAAGGGGAAAAAGATTAAATAGATTTAAGGAAGCAAACAAAAAAAAGTAATTGTTTAAAAAGCAATTACACATGAAAATGAATTATTCTTTAAAAATAAAATAAAAAGGAGAATGGTTTAAACATGAAAAGAAACAAATTATTTTATGGACACAAATAAAATAAAAATGATAGGAATTAAATATGAAAACAAATTAATTGTTTAAGAAAACAAACAAACGGAGAAACATTACTAGAAAACATGAAATTAACTATGAAATTTGTCAATAATCCTCAGCTAGTTTGTCTCTAAAAAATTCTTAGCTAATTGAACTTTTTTATAATCCATTGTTAATCCGTAGCTAAATGGGATTGACACAAAATTTTAATTGTTGATCTACAGAATTTTGTTTGTCGCTAATTTCTTATTTTCTAGTAGTGAAAGAAAAGAAATAAACATGAATGGAAAATAAAGTTAACTAAAAAATAAATAAAGTAAAAACAAATAATTGTACAATGAAAACACAAATAAAATCCAAGCAAATCACAAAATTTCACATAAATACAAATTTGTTATGGTTAAAACTTAAGTATCCGCATATCACGACCCCAAATAGGCGGGTCGTACAGACACCTACATCGATTCTACTCGATAGGACAATCTTTTTGGAACATTACATAAAATACCCAAAATTTCTCATTTTTTACACAAATCAACAATAATTAGAAAATATAAATAAAAGTTCTCAAAACCTTGAATCTCCCATGATCTAGTCTAGATAGGTACAAGAATTCTAAATAAAATACTGACAAGATAAAATGACACAACTTCGTATGCATAAAAAACACGAAAACTGATGCTGAGTACTCCACGTCATGCAAGAAACCTCAAACATACCACAAAATACTAAGTTTATTAACTACATTATCGTCTCTATGGCTCATCAAGGTTCATGCAACTACCCTACAATCCTAGCCGTTATTTAATCTATCAATTTGTCTTTCTCTATTTTTGCTGCAGCGAAGGCTTAGACCACTACAACGATCCCGCTGCCGTGGCGATGTGCCCGCTGCAGTGCTATAACAAACAGTCAGTAATCAATTTCTCCTAATCCAGTTTTATTTTATTCTTCCATATAACTTTATAGCACAATTACCTCTCATACAATTTCAATAACATTGCCCAAGTTTGTTTCTACCACTTATTGGCCTATTTCAATACTTACTGAATTTTCCTGACCCTCCTTAATTTTAGTATATTAGGTAATAAAGTCTACCCATTGTCTTTCTGTGATTCACTACCTTTCTGTTAAATACGTTATATTACTTTCTATGACTCACCAGTGACCACTTCAATTAAGCATTCATTCACATATACGAATTAAATAGTTCAAGTCATACAAGGAGTCATCAATACATATCGAGGAAGTTAAATTCTCCCAAAATTAAAGTACATGCACATACTTGTCTCCATACCACAATATGCCATATAATATCATACCTGTACCATGTCTTCATATACTGTGTTCCAACCGTATTTCTCACCTCAACCCGAATCTTGTTGGTATATCTTGTATCACACTTGTATACCTTTCCTTTCAGTCACTGCAGCCCCATATATATATATATATATACACACACACACATCAAACCATTCCCACACAATCTCTGTCTCACAATCATACCATTGGTGATATGTCGGGCATACGCCTCCGTCACATCATTGTACACACATGCCAGAGGGTCTTATGCTTGCCCTTCCAGTCATGACCTGCAGGGGACTCTAGAAATTCATGTATTGTACACCTAGCCGTATGACACCTTCATCATACTTATCTGTGTACTCATATTCATACATCCAACTACATGGTCTTTTAGCCATACCTATTTGTGTACTCCCTCATACTACTTGCCCAGATGCTCACCTCAAACACGGGCCACTCATGTATCCAACCCTCATTCAGAATTTGATTGTACTAGTCTGATCATCCAAGTTCTCTCCCTTTGACCTTAGGCCTCACATTCACCATCACATCAATGATTTACCTTTCTATATCATACAATATCCATGAATACATTCGATCAATACCGACTCACCCCTCAAACTCGGGACCCATATCATAGCACAACAAACAATAAATTACATATGACAAGAGTTATATGTATATATCAACGGTTATAATAAAATGCATAGTTCCGAACCTAATCCCTACATAGATAATTATAATATCAATTATATTTGAAACCTCTCATGGGAATGCAACCTAGCCCACTCGCTAAATTGCGGTCTGCTGCAGCGGCATTACTGCCACCACAATGGTCTCACTGTAGCGATTCCAACACCCGTTGCAGTGGTACTCTTCGGTAGTACTTTGACCGGTTCTTTCCCTAGTTTCCTCACAAATTATATCTTCGTAATTCATAAATCATATATTTATTGCAACCATAACATATAGGTTTTTCAAAATATTGGAATATCATCACCCCCTTTTTCTATTCCTCTCATTCTCGGACCCTTGCCAGTTTAAATATTCAATAACAATTTATTCAAGTTCTGATCCTATCCATCAAAAGAACATCAACTATACACATGTATATGTTTAGCTAATTAAAGTCTGATACAAAAGTGAGTAAACCATAGCCTACCTGGGCGCCAAGCTATCATCGAGACCTTTCCAATTGCATGCCTGTATTGATTTCTGAGTTCTTACGGAAAAGTCCTAGCTATGGAGGATAATTCTTTACTTTGTAGCTCCTCTTCTTGTTCCAAAAGTCTACTTCATATTTTTGGGCGTTTTTATTAAGCCCCTTTTAGAGAATAGATTTTTAAAATCCTAACCAGAACAGGATTACAGAATTCTGGTCCACGTCATCCGCTGCAGCGAGACCACTCATCACTGCAACGGTTCCATTATGGCGGAGAGTCATCTGCCGTGGCGGACACGCTCCTGGGTCCACCGATAATGACTTAGTCTATTTGAACTTGTTTGTCCTATGCCCTTCATTTTTCGGGGACTTAATTTTAATTTTTTCAACAAAAGTTTTAATTTTGTCCGCTCTTAGGTTGTTTGGGTGCTATAACGGTCGTTCGGGTCATTATATCACCTACCAATTAAAAATCTGTTCATCCCTAAACAACCCTATGATATAGAGGCAGGGTTTTTTATTATCCCATGTTGATCCTAAAATCGGTCATAGTTTCCCCCGCTTCTAGCCGGTATCGGGGCTTATCGATTTCTGTGTCTTGATCCTTGGACTGATTATTTACACATCACTCTTAAATTTTACAAACATAGGCATGATAATTTCTTGCAGATATAAGTATCCACCTGGGGTTGACCACGGTCAACGTCAATTTACACAGTTACCCCTTCTTCGGGTCTTACAGTTATTTATTCATAGCTTAGGTGCTTTAGGTATCCCCTATTTGTTAAACATCTCAGAGTGGCGGGTTTTTCTTAAAAATGGTGGGGACCTGCGATGAAATTCGAACCGTCACTGTTTTTAGTCGTCCACTATAGTGAGTGTATTTCTCGCTATAACGGTTCCACGACAGTGAAAATCCGTCTGATGCAGCAGAAAATAAATTAGTTTTAGAGAAAGATAGGATGATTTTTGGAGTTCATTCGTCATCTTACTTCAATTTTTGGCGATTCTCTCAACTCCTTCGGTCATTTTTCGTGATTTTTCTAGGTAATACCTGGCTTTTGACTTCCTCGCTTCTTCTTCTTCTTCTTTAGAATACTTGCTTTATTATGCCTTCATGCACTATTTTCGAGGTGTTATTGGGGTGATAAGGGTAGGTTCCTCCTTCGAATTCATAGACTAGATTGTTGAAGCATGCTACTTGCATTTACATTCTAAAGTGTTTCCTATTGCTCTCTTCATAGTTTTGGTCAATTTCATGTGGTTGTGGGGCCAAAAATGAGAGGGTTTGGGTAGGATGGTGGTTTGACTTCCTCGGTACTTTTGGGTTTGAATCCGTGTACCATTGGGGTGGGTAATGGTTAGTAGTGCTTGGGCAAGCCCTCCCTTTTCCTAATCTATAGATTATTTGAAGATTCACAAAGGTTGAAATTTCAACCTCCATTTATGGGGTTCAAAGGTCTAGGGAAGACAACATCTGTTGTAGTGGAATAGTGATCACTACAGCGGTACCACTATAGCAGACACACTCCCGTTATGGCAAACTCACTGTGGCGGACATACGTCCGCTGTAGCAGTCCACCTAGGTAGTGGCCCCCTTGAATCCTATTTTTATTTTCTCTCATTCTCCTTTCTCCTAGTCATTCAGTCCCTCTTCTAATGCTTCTTATTAATGAAGGTTTATAAATATGGCTTCCTTTAGCAGCAGCATCCATACTGGTGACTACATTCGCTTCATGAACGACCAATGTCAATTTCGACACAATGAACAGGTTATAAAGGACTTTCTTCATGAAAGGGGGTTTGTCATGCAAGACGTAAAAGAGAAGGCATTGGAGTTTTATACCCTCCTCCAGGAAATTGGATGGGGCCCGTTGGTGGAGGACCAGGGTAAGGATACTAGGCCTGGGTGAGGGAGTTTTACGCCAACCTCCCTACTGTGGCATGGAGTCGGGATGAGCCGATGGCTTATGTCAGGGGTATGTAGATCATCTTGACCCCCGCTACTAACAATGAAGCCTCGAGTTTGCCGAACCCTTCGAAGGATGAGTTGAAGGCCTAGGATGTGGATGAGAATAGGCAATGGTTGGTGGATACCTTGATGGTGGAGGAGTAGAGGGCCTCGATTAATTGGGGCGTCACTAGGACGGGCATCTAGAGTTCTCATTTATCTGTGGAGGCCAGGAGATGGATAAACCTTATGTCTCGGAGGATCCGCCCATCCTCCAACGTAATAGATATGACCTATTCCTATGCCTTGGTGGTGGCCTGCGTGTCGAGCGGGGTGAGGGTGAACATGGGAGCACAGATCCAAGAGGAGTGGAGATATTTCTCTGTGAAGCCCATCACCAGCCTGCTATTTCCTTCTCTCATTACTAGTCTCTACAAGTGGGCTGACATCCATCAGGAGTCCAGGGATGTCATTATGGACTGTGACAGGACCTTCGATCCTTTTAGGGTGAAGGGGGCTCCAGGGAGAGGCTGAAAGAAGAGGAAGACTGCATCGGATGAGAGAGATGGGGGGCCAGCACTTCCAGACCTATCGGGCCATTTAAATGGATCGAGGCTGAGATGGTGGCCATGCGGGAGCTACTGGAAGGGTTTCCTAGACCTCATCTAGCAGTCAATCCTCTGGTGTTGCATCTACCGACTTGGGGGAGGTGCAGGGGGAAATTGTTTCCCTGGCTCAGGCGCATGTGGTTCTCCAGGAGGACTTGGAGTGAGAGAGGAGGATGCAACGTTCTCGGGAAAAGACGCTCGTCTGGATGTGGAACGGGATCAAGAAGATCCTAAAGACCCTCTCTCCTAATTCCAAAACACCTCAGGAGACTAGGCAGGACTGCCTCAAGTCCTCCTTCCTCAGCGGGTTCGAGGCAAGAGTGGACGAGGACGCAGGCAATGACAGCGATGAGGCCTCCAGCTTGATGGGTCGTGGAGTTCCCCTTTCCCCTTCTCCTTGGCTTACTTACTGATTTGGGTAGCCTCTGTTTGGGGGTTGTAACACAGTTTTATTTTTTTCTCCCTTTCTGGTTTTTGAATGTTGGTACTCGTTCTCCTTTGGTGTACGGATTCCTGTTTGGTATCCTAAGACATTGGCCGTGTTTGGCCCCCAGTTATGATATTGTTGTGGTTTTCTTATATTCATATTGCTTGTCTATTAATCCATCGTATCTGTTGTTGTCTTCAAAGCAGAGAATTTGGATTTCTAGAATTTTTGGCATTCTGCCTAACCACGTCCGCTATAGCGGTCGTTCTACCGCAACAGCGGGCCCGCTACGGCGGTACACCTCTCACTATAGCGAGTCCACTGCAACAAAACTCGCTAAGTTGAATACCTGCATGGTTCTTGTCTCTCCAGTCAACTCAAGTCCATCCCTCCCACCAGTCTTATTGCATATTCCCTGTCATGCTCCACCTTGGGAGGCATGACTGGCACCTAATGCCACCTTGGGATCTACGCTGACTTGGCTGGGCATATGCAACTCTGGTGCCTATCAGCGACTCAACATCAAGAAAACAAACTGCTATATCTCAGCTGTAAACATAGCCTCGGGACAACATGGCCACGCAACACTTGCAAAAAGAAACAGCTAACCCAGCCAACATAACCATAAAAAGGATCTTATGCGGGCCGACAAGACTACCATACTGTCTAGTTATATCAGAATGAAAACAAGCAATCATATAAACACTACAGCCGACAAGGCTGCTAACTGAAAGCTATACTAGGCCCCATACGGCCAACATACAGAATTGAACATATATAGGCCCTACACGGCCAACACGGACAACTAACTGAAGACTATAGTCTGTAAGCCTCTAAGACTAAAAATATTGGTTGGGACAAGGCCCCGGCCTACCCAAATGCTATACAAATAAAATAAAAATAAATCTCCACAACATGGCAACTCCAAATGAAAGGAGGTGGCCAATCTGCTGCCTCTGAATAACTGCTAAGAGATCCCGCAATCTGTCTGTCTAAACCTGTAGGCAAGTATGCAACGCCCCATAGTTGGGCGTCAGTACAATACGTATCGAATATATAAGGTGTTACATCCTGTAAGTTCCTATTGTTTAATTGGTGCGTTCGTGTGTAAGTTGAGAGTTTTTAGAGCACGATGTTGACACCCAATTTTGACCTACCTACGCCTTAATATGCTGCT
>JACEIK010004036.1:53763-73690 GCA_018107945.1 Datura stramonium
CGGGAACCACTTTTTGTGGACCTCGAAAGGTGCCTAACACCTTCCTTTCGAGGTAATTAAAGCCCTTACCCGACTCTGGTAACTTAGGAAATAATTTAGCATAGAACGGTGCCCTAACGCACCTTAAATTCGTTAGGTGACGACTCTTCAATAATTAGCCCTTAAGAGACGTCAATGTCGAATCCCGCTTCTCCGGAAGGAAAAATGGGGCGCGACACATGATACATGCGAGAAAAGGCTCAGAGAAAGGGAGCTTAAGCTCAGTGATGAGTTGGTAATTTAACAACTCATTAGACTCTAAAACTTGAGTTTTTATCTAATTCCCGAGTTGATTATGTGGATTTTATTCCCTTTTTTTCTTTTTTTATGTGCAGATGCCTAACTTTGAAGAAAAGAGCAAAAATTGAGTAAAAAGGAGGAAATGAGTATAAGCGGTGAATCGTAGGTGTTAACCGGCGAAACGCCGGTTAGAAGCTTAAGGTCACATCCTCAAGGGAGGAATGCTATCGGCGGTTCACGAGTCACCAATGGCGAGATTCCGATGCAGTCACCGAATGACACTCAGAAAATTCTAGAATTGGCATTGAAGATCCGGCGGTTCACGAATTGGCATCAGTGAAACGCTGGGTGAACTACCGAAGTTCACTGGAAATGAATGCATAAGAAGAACAAGAATCCGGCGGTTCACGAATTTCATCGGCGACTGGTACCCTCACCGGTTTCAAAACGATGCTTTTAAGGGTATAATTATCCATTGCTGAAAAAGGAAGGAGAAATACCCTACTTTTAGGGTATAAATAGAAAGAGAAGTACTCTGAAAAAAAGGGGAGAAAAAGAGGGAGGAAGAAGATATAGAGTTAGAGAGATTAAGAGAAAAGCCAAGTACACATCACATCATTATTTCCTCTTTTAGATGAAGACAATCTCTTAGATGATAAAGGGATTTTGATTGAAATTTGTAGAAGATATTCTGTTCTATTATCTTCTTTGATATTATTAAGTTTCAGCTGTAGTGAAGGATAATTGTGTTTCTGATTTATCTACTCTTCTTATTAAATTCACTGATGCTATTGATGATTGTATTTTGAATGTCTTAACTCTGAGTAGCTAAAATCATTAACTAGAGGTGTGCGATGATGAATACTTATTGGATTGGGTATTGCTAGAGTCAACTTCATGATGTTCAATTAAGTGTAAATCTATTGGATTCCCTTCAATCTACTAATGAAGATCCATTTATGATGATATGGGTCTATCTTTACTTGCTTGATTGTTGTTCGGGAGAGAATAATTAAATATTGGAAGGGAATCTAGTAGTGGGTATGGATAACAAATTGTAAAATTAAGCTAGTAATAAATAAAATTACTTTGTCCTTCCTAATTAGCAGCTAATAGCTAGGAATAGTGAAGTTGTTGATCCAAATCAATTCGGGTGAGCTAAATCACAGCTAGAGTTTGAGAAAACTCTAGCTAGGGGTAGTCAATAGGCTGGGAAGCTGAGTCTACCTATTTCTCGAGATTATTTACACTTGTTGAACTTATGAGATGACCTGGCCTATCCCGATCTAGTTAGTATTTCATCTACACCGCACCTCTAGTATTTCACACTATTGTCAACAACTTAGCTGATCCTTTTACTTTTAGTTTACTAAAGCAACTTTTGTAATTCTCTGCAAAGTTTATTCCCCCCATTTTCCTTGTTTTTATTTTAAATCTATATGGTGTAAGGTAATATCAATTTCTCAATCGAGCTTAAATTCATCACTCCCTAATCCTCGTGGGATTCGACCACAACACTCATCGGGTTACTTGTTTTGATACAACGATAGTGTATATTCTTCGACTTAAGAATATATTTTGGCCTTTATCAAAAATGGCGCCGTTGCCGGGGACTAGCGCTTGATAATCTAGTGATTGATTGTTAATTTGAATTGGTGTGCATCGTAGCTACTTGATTTGATTTACTGTTGTGTTGTTAGGATTTCACCACCTCATGAGCCATCACTCCCAAGCAGGAGATAACTCAGTGGAAGGGAACATGAAACTTGAAGAATATAATCCAGTGATACCGGAAGTTTCAGGAGCCATTCGCCTACCACTGATAGTAGGGGATGCGGTGTTCCATGTTACTAGCACCATGTTGAACTTATTGCAAATGAAATGGCTTTTCGGCGGCAAACCAAGCGAAGATGAAAATCGGCACTTGAGGAATTTCTTAGAAAATTTTCAGCCCTTCAACATCACAAACATTAGTCAAGAATCAATTAGGTTGAGATTCTTCTCTTTCTCATTGATGGGGGAAGCAACAATGTGGCTGGAGGAACTTCCTCTGGGGTGTATTACTTTGTGGCAAGAGTTAACTGAGGCTTTCCTAGATCGATTTTTCCTCCCTCAAAGATGTTACAACTGAGGGACGATATTAGAAACTTTCGACAAGAACAAGGAGAGCTTTTGCACACGGCATGGTTGAGGTTTAAAAAGAAGGTTGCCCTTTGCCCAAATCATGGATTACCGGATGGAGTACTTCTCCAAAGCTTCTATAGGGCCCTTCATTCAATCAATAAATCCGTTGCCAACAACCTAGCTGGGGGATCAATTATGGACCAAACATATGGGTTAGCCAAAGCTCTCTTTGACCGAATGATAAAAACCAACAGGGCTTTGCACACAAGGGAGACAAGTGTGTCTACTCATGAGATCAGCTCAAGTGCATTGGCGGCAGAGTTGCGAAAAAGGGATGATGAGTGGGATGAGACTCTTGCCAAGATGATGACACAATTAGAATTGATGAACAAGCATGTGATGGGAGCAGGTCCGAAGGTGGTAAATGTTGTGGGAATGCAAGGTCCCCTACAATATGAAAGAGAGCCTTCATGTGATGGGAGCAGGTCCGAAGGTGGTAAATGCTATGGGAATGCAAGGTCCCCTACAATATGTGTTATACCCCCAAAGCTCAAAGATCGGACCCTAGAGTTGAAATAGGAAAATTATGGAATTGATGTTGCAAGCACAGGACGAGTCGTGGGATGACTCGTGAGAAGACCCCATGAGTCGTCAAGTGACTCGTGGGAAGGCTTGGAATAAATGAAGAATTGAGGTCCCCACGAGGGAGAGAATGACTCGTGGTCAGCCACTACGAGTCGTCATGTAACTCATGGGGTGATGTTGGAAATAAATTGAAAGAAATACCAGTGTACTTAACGGATGGCACCCCACGAGTCATGGTCAGTCCCAACGACTCATGATGTGAGTCTTGATCAAACAAAATAGTTTTTCATGAATATTAAGGCAGTGTACATGACGGAAGGTGACCCACGAGTCATGGTCTCGAGGAACGAGTCATTATGTCTGCCATTATGAGCCCTAGTAGTTCAGTTAACCAGTGCACTTGACGGACGACTCGATGAGTCGTTGCCCGTCCTGACGAATCGTCAGGTCAACCGTTGGGGTCACCTAGCAGTTATTTACTACGAAATAGTAAGGGCCTTGTTGTAACTTCTTAAGTTCCTAAGACCTATATTACGTCATTTAAGGCTCGTTTTAGTGGGTTTTAAGCAGGGTAAAACCTATTCCAAGTCATTCTTCCCATGCATGCAAGTTTGAAGGTTTCAAGAGGAGATTCAAGGCAAAATCTCAAGGTTTCCGTTGGAATCTCAGCTTGGCTATTAGAGGGTGTTAGAATTCATCATTTCCAGGTATGTAAGCTATGAGTGGGTTCTTCCTTCTACACCCATACCCAATTTTTATCAAACATGATGAATTGCTTATTATCAAGTATGGGGTTTCTACCCAATTGCATAATTCTTCAATCTCTACATATGGGTATGATTAAATTATAGTTATATTGATGAATTGTAAAGCTTGGGTAGATTTTGAATTGTTTTCAATCCAAATTGTGATTTCTAACTTATGAAATTGAATGCCCATGGATGAGAAGTTCATGAAAGAAGGGATTAATGTTGAATGTATGATGATGATGAGATTTAATGATGAAAAACATGTTTCTAAAGTTACCCATGATTATGATATTTTCAAAATAAAATGTGTGGATCCTAGTATGATAAAGCTTTGGGCAATGCCCACATGATGATTCAAAGTGATGATTTTCCCGATATAAGCTTACCGCATCGTTTGAAGTGAAGTTTTCTCCGATTTTCTTATAAATTTTAGCTTGTGGTATGTTGAGTTAAATATTTCTACATGTAGCTTACCACATGATTTGGATTACATGCTCCCACCTATGATTGAGCTTGTGGTATATTTGAAATAAAGTTTCTCATATGCATGAATTCATAATTGAGATGTGTGTTATTATTGAGCTTTGTCAAGAGACAATGTTGAGGTTCATTTTCATGTGATGTCGAGTCTATGCATGATTTCATTAATGAGATTTGTCAATAGACAATGTTGAGCTTCGTTTCATACGATGTTGAGTTATTCATGATTTCATATTGAGCTTCGTCATTAGATGATGTTGAGCTTCGTCCATAGAAGAAGTTGAGCTTCTTTATATACGATGTAGAGCATTGCATGTTTTTGGGAGAAGAGTCTAGCACTGAGCGGGTTAAGGGTCGATCACCCTATACCCCAGAACTACGCGCCAACATAGGTTGATACTATCATATAATTGGGACCACCCTTGTGAGCTATCCCCAGCCCGATTGACCCTTAATCTTGATATCGATATCATGGTATCGTCCATATCCCTAGCAAGGTTATGGAAGGCTCTACCCACTTGAGTATTATAGTGTGGACCACATAAGCTTTATCGTGGTGTGTCGGTTAAAAGACGAGTCTCCCACTATCTATATCATTCAGATTTGCATATTCATTACTCATAATGATTACTTATGCATGTATGTTCAAAAAGTATAGGTTTGACTCATTATTCATCCTTTGATATAAATGTTATATTCAGCTTTGAGTCATTCGAGTCAGTCATGATGTTATAAAGCTATGCATGGTCATGTTATGATAAGATTGCGATCTCAGAATTAAGGCATGTAGCCCATCTACTTATTCTTAAAAACTTATGATATGTTATGGAATGTTTTAAATGATTTACATTACTTAGGCGATTTTACTTACCTTGCATACTCGGTACATTCCATATATTGACTGCATCGTTTCATGATGCAGGACCCGGTTCTCAGGTTCAGCCCCATTCGTAGTCACTGTTCAGAGTTAGCACCTGCTTATTTGGTGAGTCCTCATCTTTCGAGGACTAGACCTTCAGTTGTTTTAGATGTCCTTTCAGTTCTAGTATTGTTAAGCTAGTTGGGGGTTGTTGACATCCAATTTTGACCTCCAGATACCTTATTTAGGTTGCTATTTTACTAGTAAATATTTTAAATATTTTGATAGTCACAAATTATTTTCTTAATTATTATTTACGTAGCCATGTTATCATTTTAATATTATGTTAAATGTCACTATTATTTTTGTTACATTCATAGGTACAAACTTTTCTTTATGTATTATTTATATTTATTATTATTACTACTACTACTACTACTACTACTACTACTACTACCGCCACCTCATTTCTTCACTTGTAGAATTATTTATTTATTCATTTTTATTTACTTACGTTTATTCACTATTTTCTTTTTAAATAGTAGAGCAAATATTTTAAAGTTATTATTTTTATAAGTAAATATTGATAAATTATATTTTGATAATAAAATACAATTGCTATTTATAGTTTTTTATAGTTACTTATTTTTAATTTTTATATAATATTATTTAGACCCAGAAATAATAATATTAGCACAAGTTTTAAAATTTAAATTTTTATCAAATATTTTTATAGTTAGAAATATCCTCCTATATTTTCTTTTATCTTATATGGAACAATATAATTCTCATCAAAATCAATCAAAATTTTTCTTTTTTTAAAAAGAAATTTATTTTTCCTCAAATATCTCCCCAAAATGATTCTTTTTTAGATATTTGTTTTAGTCCCTCGTGTTTTACGGCTTTTTTCTTTTCTTCTATTTTTCTTTCCTTATGCCTAGAATTTTTTTTTTAAAAAAGGAAGGGAGCAGCAACACCCAAGAAAAAAAGAGAAAGATCACTGTAGCTCCTCAATGCAGCTTCGATGTATCAAGAGGTTTTAATTTGTGTTCAAGGCTGTGGAGGACCATAGAAGTGTGTTTCACTATATACGCAGCAAATGTTTTTATAAAAAAATCAGTAATAAAGGTTCATTCTTTTCCCTCTTTAATTTATTATTTTAGTAACGCTTTACATCATGTCTTGATCCAATTTTTTTTGAATGTTTTTGTTATTCTTGATTTCTTTTACTCTTTGCGTGCAAGTGAAATGGACTTTGGGGACTATGACAATTTAAGGCTACTTTATTAATTTCAGTTTTGAATAGGGATTGAAGGAATTTAGTTTTAAATATAGAGTAATTATATTAGTGTGAGAAATAATGTTTAAGTGCAGTTAGTAGAGGCAATGTAAAAGTACACTTTCTTTTCCTTAAATTTATTGCTTGAATATTCCTTTTAATGAGTTTATGTCATGTTCTTGAAATTTTATGGAATTATTGGACAATTAAATACTTATTGGTTTTTGTCGTTAGAAAATTGATCCTTTTCATGATGTTTTATACAATTCATTATAAGAGATTCCACTATTAGTTTCTTAAGATATGAATTCTCGGGTTGAGTATGTATATGGGCAGCAGCGTATATGTATGTATATTTTTTATTTTTTTTTTGGTCACATTAGTTAGCAGTCAAAAGTCTTTTCTTTTGATTAGTTAAACATTTAGAACATACATACTCTCACCCTCTTTGAATGTTTTTTACATGTACATCGTAATGGAATATATCGTTTGGAATTCAATCACGAGTGTATTAAAGTCAACGCGTGGCAGAGCTAAAGTGGAATCGTCGCTCCAAGAGGGGCATCGGGTATGTTTTGAAAAATGATAAACGAGACCCAGGCTATTAAAACTACCAACATATACAAGCAATATAGCTTTATAAAAAAATAAAGCAACCCGTTACTCATGTCCTTTCTAAATTTTATATGTCACCCTTTTAAAAGTTTCAAAGAACTTCATAACTTTTACTACTATGTTAAACTGTCAACATACTTCAGACAATCTTAAAAATTAAAAAATATATATGTACCTTAGCTATACCACGACTTTTTAAATACTTAAATATTGTATTCATTACTCTTATATATTTTAGAATTTTTTCGTCTCGTCTTAAGACATTTAAAAGGATTGATCATACCAAAAGATAGAATAGATGGGAGTAACATCACATTAGACCCATTTTTAGCCATGTCACATCACGATCCCTCCTTAACTTTAACTTTATAAATTGCTAATTTATTTATTTATTTTTAGTTTTTATTTGAAAATAATTCTTTTGTTCATTACCCTTTAATTCTTTTAGTTTCCTTACTTGTCGTATTAATCAATAGCTTTAATATTTTGTTAGACGGAACATGTACTTCTTCTCTTCTTCAATGCTTGAACAAATATTTTTGAATTAAGTGTATTTATTTTCAATAATATAAGTTGCATGTTTAATCATAGCTATTTTAAATGTGAATTCATTAAAACATATTTTTCCTTTAGTAATTCCCCACATAATAATGAATCGGAGGACCTACATTTTATGGACTGAAGGTGCGGAACACCTTCCTTTGAGTGACTTGAACCCCTTGCCCGACTCTAGTGACCTAGGCTAGTATAATAGACCCTTAGGTTAGTACGGTGCCCTACTTGCACCTCAAATCGACAGGTGGCGACTCTTCTCTTTTCAGTATTAACCAAGTTGTCACATGTCGAGTTCCGCTTTCCTTGAGGGAAAATGGGGCGCGGCTTGACGCCAAGCGATCCGTAGGGATATATTTAGGTTACGGCCAATACGTGTTCATTTTTATGTCGGAATTTCATGTTTTGCTTGCATACATATTTGTTTTTTCTTTTAGTTGCAAAATTTATTTGTTTCACGTTTAGTTAAGATTAAATTTTTCTTTACTTGCATATCTATTTTTGTGTGGCATAATTTATTTCCTAATATGTTATAGTATGTTCTATATGTCATTTCGCCTTATTTGAATTATTTTATTTTACATGATTAATTTCTTTCCTTTTTTCTTGTATTTATTTTTATGAGTTGTCAATCTATTTTAATCTTTTACCTTTATATCTTCCCTTGAATATTCACATGCACATACTTGATAACGGTTGTGTGGTTTCACGGCCATTCACTATTGTAACACCTATCGAGGAATCCTCGTGATTTGATCGATCGGGTGCGTCGAGGAATCCTCGTGATTTGGTCGATCGGCGGTGCGTCGACGGTCACGCGTTTCCTCACTCTCAAGTTGTCCGCTTGGGGAAACCGCGTCTACACCACTCCATACTCTTTAGATTTTATTTGTGCATCATTGTCTTAGTGTTTAGTTATTTTCCTTTCATGTAAATCTCTTCCTTATTTCCTTTATTTATTTCCTTGTTAAATTATTTTCCTTCCATGTTAATTTTTTCCCTTATTCCTTTTATTTGTTACTATAATTAAATTATTCTTCCTCTCATTGCTTGATTTCTTTCCTTTTTTGTTTATTGTTATTTCTGTAGTGATTCATTATATTGTTGCCGCATTTAAATTTATTTTATTTATCATGCTAATCCTTTTATTTTTTTCCTTTTGTTTATTTCTTTAAAAGATTAATTTACTTGCATGATTAAATTCTTATTTGTTTACTTAAATAACTAATTTTTCTTGTGTTAATTGCTAAGTATATATATCTTATTTGCTCTGATTATTTATTTCATTGTGGCCTACCTCATTTTCCTTAGATTATTAAGCTTTGGATGACTTCAAATCATAGAGTGCTTATTCTTGGAAGATTTCATACAATTGCTTACCTTTACTCTTTAAGTCAAAATCATACAAATTTTAGGCCTAATCAAATTATCTTCTTTTCTACCGAATCATAATTTTCATTTCTTTCTAAAAATTAAAATGACTTTCTACTGACTTCATAACTGCATCAACTCATTATATTTGAGTTTTCTCCTGCACTTTCTTGCATGGCGTAATTTTTAAATAATTTTGTTCATCCATTCTTATACTATTCTTGCACCTTGCCTAAGAGATATCATGCAAATACTATCGTTTTTTTTATATTCTTGCCTTTTCATAATGTATAAAATTCTCTATTCTTATATGCCTCTACAACTTATTTAACACCATCCAAGCTCTACTTTTATTCTTCCCTCAAATTTTATCATCCTCAATACCATCCGAATTTCTTCGTCCCAATTCTGAATTACGTTGGACTTAATTCCCGTTTAAGAGGATACGTATCCCTTATGGGGTTCGTTCTATATCTTAGCCAAAAATTTCTTTCTCTTTTCCTTTACCAAGCCCAAGAGGTAAATTTTTGAGAGGACCTCAAAAATTCACAACTTTCAAATCATTGCAACCAGAAGTATACATCATGTTCTACCTTTGGGGTGAGGAAATTTTGAGAAGGATCTCAAAATTTCAACAACGCCGATCAAACCAAGGAGTTGATTCCCAAAAAGGACATCATGGAAAGACGTGACATCAAGCTCATGAGATCGGGATAACCCTTGAGGAGACAGGAATAAAGGCACAATCGGTCTTTCTCATTTTAATCTTATGATTTTTTTTTCTTTGAGCACAGGAGCAACAAGTACAAATTTTCAATCATTCTATATATCATTTGGATTCATTATCAGCGCAAAGTTCAAGCTACTTGAAGTTTGTCCACAGGCCAAGGTTAAGCGCTACCCTCTTATTAAGTTACTCAAAGTGACATTGTTTATTAGAAACTAAGTATTAATACTTTGATTCCTAGGGTTAAGCACTACCTAAATTTTTCTTTCAAGGGCTAAGCATTGTCTAAGGGTTAAGCACTACCACAATTTTCTTTCAAGGGCTAAGCTTGTTGTCCTACGGGTTAAGCACTACCCTAAATTTTTAAGGGCTAAGCATTGTCCTACGGATTCATCTACCCTAAATATTTCTTTAAGGCTTAAGCATTGTCCTACGGGTTAAGCACTACCTAAATATTTCTTTGGAGTCTAAGCATTGTCCTACAGGGTTAAGCACTATCCTAAATATTTCTTTTAAGGGTTAAGCATTGTCCTACGGGTTAAGCACTACCTAAATATTTTTAAGGGTAAGCATTGTCTTACGGGTTAAGCACTACCCTAAATATTTCTTTAAGGATTAAGCATTGTCCCACTTACAGGTTAAGCACTACCCTAAAATTTTCTTTTAAGGTCTAAGCATTGTCCTACGGATTAAGAACTACCCTAAATATTTCTTTTAAGGGCTAAACATTGTCCTACGGGTTAAGCACTACCCTAAATATTTCTTTTAAGGGCTAAACATTGTCCTACACCCTAAATATTTCTTTTAAGGGCTAAGAATTGTCCTACAGGTTAAGCACTACCTAAATATTTTATTTAAAGGGCTAAGCATTGTCCAACGGGTTAAGCACTACCCCCTATTGTTTCTTTAAGGACTAAGCATTGTCCTATGGGTTAAGCACTACCCTCGATTTTTAAAGGCTAAGCATGACCTCCTAAATTTGATCAAATTAAGCGTTTTCATTTCAAATTTATCCGAGCTAATCGTTATTTTGGCCAAATATTATCTCATGTTTATTGGCTAATCACTTTTATCTAGTATTTTAGAGTTACCGAGGCTACTCAAGTTACTCGATGATATCGAATCAAGATACTATCATGCTCTTATGTTAATCTCAAACTTTCAAGCTACTTTCGAGTTATTTTCCTTCAAACTACTGTTTTACTACTTTTGAGCTACTATTATCATACTGTTTCAATCTTTGATTTACGGATGGGTTAAGTACCACCCTCCAATTTTGCAAGGGCTAAGCGTTGTCCTATGGGTTAAGCACTACTCTCAATGTTTAAAGTGAAACACTGCCTTCTAATTTTGATCGGGTTAAGCACTACCCTCAAAATTTTAAGTGTTTGTTACTCTTATAAAAATGGCATCTTATGCTTATCGACCAATATTTTATTCAATATTTTAAAGTTGCGGGCTACTATTGCATTATTCTTGCGACATTAAATCAAGCTACTACTACTATGCTACTTTCAAGCGTTCAAGCTACTTTCAATCTCATATCACATTTTTTTAAAGTCGTTCTTCCACTTGACTACTACTATTATTGCTACGTTCTTCCAATTTACGGATGGGTTAGCGCCACCCTCAAAATTTTAAGGGCTAAGCATGGTCCTAGTGTTTGACGTTGTTCGGGTTAAATATTACCCTCTCAAAAGTTCTCCAAGCTACATCTTTATTTTCGCAAAATTTATTCTCAATAGTCTCGTTTCATCCATCATTTATTTATCTATCTAGCTATTTTCAAGCTCTACTACTTTTTGCAGCTTAAAAACACTTTTCGTTTTCGTTTTGTTTCAATCTTTTACCTTTCAAATTAGCCCTCATTATTGTATTTCCACATTTTACACACGAAGCTAACAATGTTACTCGAATCTTGTATTATCAATATCAATTTCTTTTAGGGATTTCATTAGAGTCACAAATCTAGAACTACACACGGCTTTGATTTTCGTGAAACCCGAGATATGTAGGCGACTTGAAACTGAAGTCTCAGCCACAACATTTTCATAATTCTATTTTCTTTAATTCGGTCCCACCGAAAATCTTTCTTCGTCGAGACAAAATTGGCTACTATAGCAACATTCTTTGCTCGACAATTCATTCTTTCATTCCCAGCAAAGAAGGGGCAGCTGTTGACATCCAATTTGACCTCCCATACCTTATTTAGGTTGTTATTTTAGTAGTAAATATTAAATATTTTTTCATAGCCACAACAATTATTTTCTTAATTATTATTTACGTAGCCATGTTATCATTTTAATATTATGTTAAATGTCACTATTATTTTTGTTACATTCACAGGTACAAACTTTTCTTTATGTATTTTATATTTATTATTATTACTACTACTACTACTACTACTACTACTACTACTACCGCCACCTCATTTCTTCACTTGTAGAATTATTTATTTATTCATTTTTACTTACTTACGTTTATTCACTATTTTCTTTTTAAATAGTAGAGCAAATATTTTAAGTTATTATTTTTATCGTAAATGATAAATTATATTTTGATAATAAAATACAATTGCTATTTTATAGTTTTACGATTACTTAGTAATTTAGTAATTTACTTATTTTTAATTTTTTTATTTTTTTCATGTAATTTTATAAATTTAAGTTTTCAAGTTTTAAAATTTAAAATTTTATCAAATATTTTTATAGTTAGAAATATCCTCCTATATTTTCTTTTATCTTATGGGTGCAATATAATTCTCCATCAAATCCAATCAAAATCTTTTTTTTTTTTTTTTTTTTTAAAGAAATTTATTATTTCTAAATATCTCCCCAAAATGATTCTTTTGAATGTTGTTTTAGTCCCCACTCCCCAACGTTTTCTGGCTTTTTCTTTTCTTCTATTTTTTTCTTTCATATGCTAGAATTTAAAAAAAAAAAAAAAGGAAGGGAGCAGCAACACCCAAAGAAAAAAAGAGAAAGATCAGCCAGCTCCCTCAATGCTTAGTGTATGTCAAGGTTTTAATTTGTGTTCAAGGCTGTGGAGGACCATGAAAGTGTGTTTCACCATATCGCAGCAAATATTTTTTTTATAAAAAAAAATCAGTAATATAAAAAGTTCATTCTTTCCCTCTTTAATTTATTATTATTTTAGTAACGCTTTACACATCATGCCTTGATCCAATTTTTTTTGAATGTTTTTGTTATTCTTGATTTCTTTTACTCTTTGTGTGCGCAAGTGAAATGGACTTTGGGGACTATGACAGTTTTAAGGCTACTTTATTAATTTAGTTTTGAATAGAGATTGAAGGAATTTAGTTTTTAAATATAAAGTAATTATATTAGTTAATGTGAAATAATGTTTAAATTTTGATTAGTAGAAGACAATGCCTGGTACACTTTCTTTTCCTTAAATTTACATGCTTGAATATTCCTTTTAATGAGTTTATTTCATGTTCTTGAAATTTTTATGGAATTATTGGACAATTAAATACTTATTGGTTTTTTTGTCGTTAGAAAATTGATCCTCTTTCATGATGTTTTATACAATTCATTATAAGGGATTCCACTATTGGATTTCTTAAGATATGAATTCTTGGGTTGAGTATGTATATATATATGTATGTATTTATGTATATATATATATTTTTTTAAGAATTTGAAATTTGGGTTTTTTTAAAAAAAGAATCTTTTCTTTTAGTTAATTAAACATTTAGAACATACATACTCTCACCCCTCTTTGAATGTTTTACATGTACATCGTAATGGAATATGTCGTTTGGAATTCAATCACGACAAGTGTCGAAGTCAACGCGTGAAGTAGAGCTCAAGTGGAATGGAAAGTGGCCCAAGGGGCATCAGGTATGTTTGGACAATTCGCAATTCGCGTTGGGAATCATGACTCCTCGAAGGATGAGCGGAAGGAGGAATTGAGGAGGTGAGGGCCCCGCGAGGATGGAAACGGTCAGAGCATCAACTAGCCCCACCGGTTCGGGAGCCTCAAACATAGGAGCCAGCAGCTGTGTTGGATTAGAGCTGTTCAATTCTGCTTGCGTAGGCCTAGACCGTTCAGAGTCAATTAGCAGGACGTTGTGCATGTTCCTCAAAAAGGTAATGCAGCGGTGGCCGAGTCCGGGAACTTCTTGAGAATGAACCCGTCGAGGTTCACGCGGGGTCCAAGGTAGATGAGGACCCGCGTGATTTCTTTGATGAGATCATCACGGAGTTATGGGGTGAGTAGTGTTGAGTGCGCAGAGTTGGCCTCCTACCAGTTGAAAGGGGTTGCACATATTTGGTTCGGCTAGTGGAAGGATAGCGGGGGTCGCAGTAGGCCTAATCACATGGGAGGATTTTCGGGTTGCATTCTAGATCGATTCTTCCCTCGAGAGATGAGAGTTGAAAGCTTAATGAGTTTGTTAATCTAAAGCATGGAAGGATGACTGTTGAGGAGTTCACCCTTGAGTTCACCCACTATATAAGTACCTTGAGTTAATTGGCCGACCAACGGACGCGCGGGTGAGCAGATTTGTGCATGGTATAGCGGGATATATTTGGACAAGGGGCGCGAGCGGTGATGTTCCATGGGAGACATGGAACTTCCCTGCTTGTGTGTTGTACGCTCGGTAGATGGAGGCGGCACATTCGAGGAAAGGCTTAAGAGGGCCAAGATTGAGGACCACAGGTTCTCTTAGTAGAGGTCGGTGGTGGGCATCGGCAGGGAGACCCACCGGAGATCATCGGCCCCCAACATGCCAACATTGAGTGTGCCATCTAGGCCCCGGACATGATCGAGAGAGGGTGGCGTCGAGCTCGGAGTCATAGCGGTAGGCCCATAGACTCCAGCATTCCATCTTGTCGTAGGTGCGGCCGAGGATACACATGCCAGTGCTTAGCGGGGTCGGGAGCGTGTTTTGTATGTGGGCGGCATCTGGGACATATGCTCAGAGTTTCCCACATTTGCGAGACAGATCGAGGTTGGGGGCCAAGGCTGACTTCTAGTTGACCCCTCCCCACGCCGCAGCACATCAAGGGGCATCCACCTAGCAGGTTGGCGGATAGCGCCAAAATAGATTCCTATGCCTTAGCTACTCGTTAGGAGCAGGAGGCCTCACCAGATGTAGTCGTAGATATGTTGAGAGTCTTTCATGTTGATGTTTATGCGTTGTTAGATCCCCAGGCTACCTGTCTTTTGTGACACCATATATAACCCGGTAGCTTTGGAGTCGAGTCCGATGTCTTATCAAAGCCCTTCTCAATTTCTACTCCATTAGGTGACTCAGTTATAGTTAGACAGGTGTATAGAGATTTCCCGGTCTCAATTCTTCATAAGGCCACCTCAGCAGTTCAGCCCAAGGCCACCTCGGCGAGACTTGATAGAGTTAGCCTTGACCGGGATTTGATGTTATTCTTGGCATGGATTGGCTATTTGCATGCTATGCTTGATTAATTTTAGGACCCATACGGTAGAGTTGATTTTCGGGTGAACCGGTCTTAGAATGGGAGGAGTAGTTCAGTTGTGCCTGTAGGTTGATTTATTTCCTACCTTAAGGCCGGGAAGATGATTTCTAAGGGTTGTTTGTACCATCTAGTTAGGGTTGGGGCGTGGAGTACGGGAAACCTGAGCTATCGATCCGTACTAGTGGTACGTGAGTATTTAAAGGTCTTTCTTGATGATTTGCCAGGTGTCCCTCAGAGTGAGAGATTGATTTGGCATAGATCTTCTTCTCGACACGTAGCCTATATCTTTCCTCCCTCTGAGAATGGCTCGGCCAGGCTAAGGATATGAAGGATACATTAGATAAAGGCTTTATTAGGCGAGTAAATCTCCATAGGGTGCACTAGTGTTATTTGTCCCGAAGAAGGATGGTTCCATCAGAATGTGCAGCCGGCTATGGCGGTTGCACAAGGTCACCGTTAAGAACATGTATCCTTTACCCGAAGGGATCGATGATTTGTTGGACCGGCAGGGTGCCCAATGTTTCTCCAGATTGGTCTCGAGATACGAGTATCAGCAGCTTAGGGTTTGGGAGGTGACATCCCAAAACCTTATTAGAACTTGGAATGGATAACACAGATTTGTTTGTTATGTCTTTGGACTGGCAATGCCCCTGCCTTTATGGATATAATGAACGAGTGTTAGGGGCAGTATTTGGAAATGTTCGTGATTGTATTTTTTGATGACATTCTTATATACTCTCGGATTATATACTCTCGGAGCGAGGAGGAGCATGCCGCTCACTTGAGAATAGTGCTTCAGACCCTCAAGGATCGTCAGTTGTATGCAAAGTTTAGCAAATGTGAGTTTTGGTTGGACTCGGTGGCATTTCTAGGCCATGTGGTATCAAGTGAGGGCATAAAAGTAGATTCTTAGAAGATCGAGGTGGTAAAGAATTGTCCCAGACCGGTGAACCCATTAGATATCAGGAGCTTTTTGGGCTTAGCGGGTTGCTATCGGATATTCGTTGAGGGTTTTTCATCCATTGCAGACCCATTGACTAGGTTGACTTAGAAAAAGGTGAAGTTCCAATGGTCGTAGGCTTGTGAGAAAAGCTTCCAGGAGTTTAAGGCCCGACTCACTTCAGCACCAGTGTTGACTCTACGGGTACGGATGGCTTTGTAGTGTATTGTGATGCTTTGCGAGTTTGACTCGGGTGTGTGTTGATGCAACATGGGAAAGTGATAGCATATGCCTCAAGACAGTTGAAAGTTCATGAAAAGAACTACTCGACTCATGATCTTGAATTGGGCGCGGTGGTGTTTGCATTGAAGATATGGCGAAATTACTTGTATGGGGTCCACGTGGATGTATTCACGGATCACAAGAGCTTGCAATATGTGTTCACACAGAAAGACCTCAATCTTCGGCAAAAGAGGTGGTTGGAGCTACTTAAGGACTATGATATGAGTGTCCTTTACCACCCGGGTAAGGTTAATGTGATAGAGGACACACTTAGTAGACTCACTCTGAAGAGTGTGTCCCACGTGGAAAAGGGAAAGAAAGAGTTGGTGAAAGTTGTCCATCGACTTTCTAGGGGTTAGGAGTTAGATTGGTCGACTCGACCGATGGCGGTGTTGTTGTGCAAAACGGATCAGAATCGTCCTTGGTTATGGATGTGAAGTCCAGGCAAGATGAGGAATCGATTTTAGTAAAACTGAAGGAAGCCGTTCGAAGTAAAAAGTTGGAGGTCTTCTCCCAAGGGAGAGATGGTGTACTGTGGTACCAGGGTCATCTATGTGTTCATGATGTCGATAATTTGAGGGACCGAATATTGTATGAGCCACATGGGTCCAGGTATTCCATCCATCCGGGTGCCACCAAGATGTATCATGATTTGCAGGATATATATTGGTGGAATGACATGAAGAGGGATATTGCAGAATTCGTAGCCAAGTGCCCGAACTGTCAGCAAATGAAAGTTGAGCATCAAAGGTGGGGAGGCGTATTGAAGGATATTAGCATTCCTGCTTGGAAGTGTGAAGTGATTAATATGGACTTCATTACTGGTCTACCTCGTGCTCGCCGACAGTATGATTCCATTTGGGTGGTGGTCGATAGGTTGACCAAGGCTGCACACTTCCTACCGGTCAAAACCAAAGATTCAACGAATGAGTATGCCAAATTATATATTCGAGAGTTGGTTCGACTTCATGGAGTGCCCTTGACTATTATCTCAGACCTAGGTACTCAGTTTAGCTCTCAGTTTTGGCAGTCTTTCTAAAAAGGGCTTGAGACTCAGGTTAAACTCATCACAACATTTCATTCGCAAACGGATGGACAAGCGGAGCGGAGAATTCAAATTCTCGAGGATATGTTCAGGGCTTGTGTGATGAACTTTAAAGGTAGTTGGGATGATCACTTTCCTTGAATCGAGTTTTCTTACAATAACAGCTATCACTCTAGTATCCAAATGGCACCATTCGAGGCTATTTACGGGCGGAGGTGTAGATCACCCATCGGATGGTTTGAAGTTGGTGAGGCAGCTATGATAGGGCCAGACTCGGTTCACGAGGCTATGGTGAAGATTCAGTTGATAAGGGACAAGTTGAAAACTGCTCAGAGTCATCAAAAGTCATATGCGGATGTGAGAAGAAGGGATTTGGAGTTTGAGATGGATGATTGGGTATTTCTAAAGGTATCTCCAATGAAGGGAGTCATGCGGTTTGGAAAGAAAGGAAAACTCAGTCCCCGCTATATTGGTCCCTACCGGGTTATGAGAAGAGTTGGTAAGATAGCGTATGAGTTGGACTTGCCCTCAGAGTTATCTTCAATTCATCCCGTCTTTCATGTATCGCTCTTGAAAAAGTGCTTGGGTGATCCAACTTTAGTAGTCCCGGTGGAAAGTGTTGGTGTGGGAGATAGCCTCAGTTACGAGGAAATTCTGGTTGTAATCTTGGATCGTCAGGTTCGGAGGCTGAGGAACAAAGAAGTAGCTTCGATGAAGGTGTTATGGAGAAACCAGCATGTTGAGGGAGGAAGCCGAAGCGACTATGATGGCTAAATACCCCCACCTGTTCCCTACCGGCCCCGTTTCAGTTTGAGGTATCAGTTTTTGCCTAATTATCTAATCAATTTTCATGTTCAGTTCATGTGTACAAGTTTGAATTATGTCATGATAAATGTATGTGATGCCTGAATTCAGTCCACCTATGTAGTTTTTTTTGGAGGTAGTCATTCCGTCATTTTTCAATTTTAATAATCAGTATTTGCATATGATGATTGCATGTTTCTGCGTTTTCTATGTGTTTCTAACATTCGAGGACGAATGTTCCCAAGGGGAAGATATTTTTATACCCTGGAAGCTCAAAGATCGGATCCGGGAGTTGAAACGGGAAAATTGTGGAATTGATGTTGAAAGGCACAGGACGAGTCGTCAAGTGACTCGTCGGAAGGCCTGGAATAAATGAAGAATCAAGGTCCCCATGAGGGAGAGAACGACTCGTGGTCATCCACCACAAGTCGTCATGTCACTCGTGGGGTGATGTTGGAATTAAATTGGAAGAAATACCACTATACCTAACATATGGGACACCACAGGTCGTGGCCAGTCGCAACGACTCGTGAGGTGAGTCCTGATCAAACAAAATGGTATTTCATGAATGTTAAGGTAGTGTACATGACGGAAGGTGACCATGAGTCATAGTATCTAGGAACGAATCATTATGTCCCCCGTTACAAGCCCCAACAGTTCAGTTAACCAAGGCACTTGACGGGCGACTCGACGAGTCATTGCCCGTCCTGACGAATCGTCAGGTCACCCATCGGGGTCACCTGGCAGTTATTTTCTGTGAAATAGTAAGGGCCTTCTCGTAATTTCTTAAGTTCCTAAGACCTATACTACGTCGTTTAAGGCTCGTTTCAGTGGGTTTTAAGCGGGTTAAAACCTATTCCAAGTCATTCTTCCCATGCATGCAAGTTTGAAGATTTGAAGAGGAGATTCAAGGCAAAATCTCAAGGTTTCCATTGAAATCTCAGCTTGGGCTATTAGAGGGTGTTAGAATTCACCATTTTCAGGTATGTAAGGCTATGAGTGGGTTCTTCCTTCCATACCCATGCCAAATTTCTATCAAACATGATGATTTTCTTATGATCAAATATGGGGTTTCTACCCAATTGCATAATTCTTCAATCTCTACACATGGGTATGATTAAATTATAGTTATATTAATAAATTGTGAAGCTTGGGCAGATTTTAAATTGTTTGCTATCCAAATTGTGATTTCTAACTTATGAAATTGAATGCCCATGGATGAGAAGTTCATGAAAGAAGAGATTAATGTTGAATGTATGATGATTGTCACGCCCCGCCTTGGGGGGTATGACTGGCACCTGGTGCCCTACTAGGACCTGAACTGCTAGACTACTGAGCCTAAGCACTTTTGGTGCCTGGGTGGCTCTAATTCTGATTCACGGAATCAATGGGCTATATAGCGGCTGTAAATACAGCCCCCGGCCAGCTAGGCCTATAGCCACTTGTACAGCAACAACAACTAACCAGAATCTCATCAATATAAGGGAACCTATGCGGGCCGACAAGGCCACCATGCTGACTAGTTTTTACCGAGAACAGAATCAGAAGATAAACTATTCTGTGACCGGCAAGGTCACCAACTACTAACTGGATAAGGCCCCACACGACCAACATAAACAACTAAACATACGCACGGCCTCACACGATCGGCACAACTGACCACATGAAAATATATATAGTCTGCAAGCCTCTAAGAATACTGATAAGATGGTCGGGACAGGGCCCCGACCTACCCGTACTATACAACAAAAGAAAAATGGAATAGACCTCTGAATAT
>JACEIK010004036.1:94602-112745 GCA_018107945.1 Datura stramonium
TCTCTGGAAATTATATAATTTTTATGAAATAAACCAAAGTGGAGGGGTTTATATACTTGGGCCTGGACAGGGCCTCCGTGACACGCTGCCATCGCGGAGGCCCTCCCTCCGTGGCACGCTGCCATCGCGAAGGGGCTCTGCCCCGGCTTCTCCCGCGATGGTTCGATGAGTCATTTATCCGGTCTTTCCCCGGGCCTTTTCCTAGCATGTATGGCATTCAAAACTTAACCAAAATGCGAATAGGCCATCTACATGTCGAGAATTTACGGGGTGTAACACTAAGCCTACAGGAAGCATTTCTACAGAGTCATTTCTCTAAAAATTCGCTCGGCAATCGGAACTCCACTGAGTAAAAGTTGTCAGACTTGTTCCAAATTGATTCCTACTCGGTCACAGGCATTAGGTAAGCATTTCTCCCTTCTGAGCTCTCGGGAAATAATAGATTTTTGGCCGATTTATTCGAAGTTGGTTTATAGTTAACTTTATTATCGAAAGTTATCAATATTTATCAAGTTTAGTATTGAAATTAGTTCTATTCTCTCAGTGTAAAGGTTACAGTTGGAAAGAACTGTAGTTTGCACATTAAACCTCGCCAGTTAAATTATAAATCAGCATTCAAGGTATGTTAAGGAAAATCCTTTCGGCAAGTTGTTCTTGTCATATCATAATGTGACCTAAACTCTCGTAAGAATGCCAGAAGCAGGATTCTTGTGGTTAACTGTTGGTATTAGTCTGATATTAGCGTTGTTTGTTCAATGGGATTGACCCTACCCTGTATAGCCTTCCATGACCAATCCCAGAGTTACTAGCTGTGTCGACGCCTACGAGGCTATATGACGTTGCTCCAAGGAGCGATATGTCATCCCAAGGGATGATGTAGAGGCCCAAGGGAAATATTACAGTCCATTACATGGCTAGACTATTATCTTTATGTCGTATCGGCATCACTGACCCTCGTCGAGCTTGGTGCCCAGGGTGCAGTTATCAGGAGTCCACCGGACTCAGACACAGCTATAGATTAGGAGCCGAGCGGGCTCAATTGCAGACCCAGGGTACTGGTAGGACGGTTATAGTTACCTATTGATTCACTTTTACTTTATTAGGGGTATATAGATTAAAGTGGACACGTCAGGGCTTATGGGGGCTCCGGGCGGGTTATTCCATGTTGGTTGTACCTTCTGGACTTATAGGGACCAGGTAAGGTTCTTGTTTGCACTATTTATTGTTAGTTGTATAGTAGGTTATATAGTTATATCAGGTTAACTCTCTATCCCTCCCAATGAATTGTTTCAGTTTCATTATCAATATTATTCAGTCATTTTCATTTACTGTCTTATTATTCGGTACACATTGTACTGACGCCCATCCTTGGGGTGTTGTATTACTTGCTTGTAGGTATGGTTAGACCCAACTCAGGACCTTCCTAGTCATCAGCCGAGTCAGCAGTCTGATCAACTCCTTTTGCCTCAGAGTTGTTAGTTAGAAGGTTTGTTCTTTTGTTGTACAGTTTATGGGTAGGTCGGGCCCTGTCCCAATTATTATTCCACTCTTAGAGACCTGCAGGCTACAGATTTCCAATGTTAGTTTTGTTGTTGGTCGTGTGGGGCCCATGTATGTTTTTCTTTGCGTGATGGCCATGTGGGACCTAGTACAACTATTAATTAGCAGCCTTGTCGGCTATAGTGTAGTTTTGATTGCTTATTTCTATTATGAGATAACTAGACAGTGTGGTGGTCTTGTCAGCCCTTTACTGCGTGTTGCTGGTCAGTTTTTTTCTCTTTACAGGTAGCTATGTGGCCTTATTGGCCGGAGGCTATATTTACAGCCGAGATATAGCTCGTCATTTTCTTGATTTAAAGAGCAGGCGTGCACCAGAAGTGCATAAGCCCAGTCAGGTCAGTTCAGATCCCAGTATGGCACCAGGTGCCAGTCATGCCTCCCAAGGTGGGGCGTGACATAAGGCAGTAATAAAAAGCTAAATAGATCTGATAAAGAACTGACAATAATCAACGACAAAGGCAGAAGTTAACCTGTAAGCTTTCTTATCCATAACCTACATCTAATAAACCACTACACAAATAAGGGATGAAGTTGCACGAATATACACTCATAAGCTACATCTAGTAAGAAAGTATACAAACAAGAACCTAATTTGGCCCCTATAAGCTAAGAAGGTACAACCAACACATTAATAGCCTACCCAAGCCCCTATAAGCCTTGACAGGCGCCAATCCGTCTATATACCTCTATTGGTACCCCTGAAGCCCTACAAGTAACTATAATTGAATATACATGGTCTCTTGAGACTGTACCGGAGCTTTCTGGGCTCCTGCAACTGTATCTGAGCCATCTGGGCCCCTGTAACTGTATATGAGTCGTCTAGGCTCCTGTAACTGAGTATGAGTTGTCTAGGCTCATGTAACTGAGTATGAGCCATCTGGGCTCCTATAACTGAATATGAGCCGTCGGGGCTCCTGTAACTGAATTCGAGCCTTTTCACCCCTATAACTATACCCCAAGCACACAAGGCTCTAAGAAGGGTCCGTAATGCCTCTACAATGTAGAAGAAGTCCATAAGTTAATAGACTTCGATATGGCCCCGGAGGCTCTACTTTAGTCATTATAGACAATATATGGCTCCGTAGGCAATTCAGTAGCTCCATGAGCAATACAAAATCAGAGCTCCGTAAGCAATCTATAGCTCCGTAAGTATTAGCAGCATCGTAGCTCCGTAAGCAGTTTATAGCTCCAAAAGTAGTTCATATTTCTAGCAACCGCTTAGTCATTCATGGAGAGAGGCGGTACGAAATACGGTCTACCCCAACTAGGGATACTATGTTACAATCTACAAGTCTAGCCATTCAAAAGACGTATCAGGCCTCTCAGGCCTAATGCGACTGCTACTCGCCCCTAAAATAGTCTGTATAGCTGTCGATAGGCACACTCATGTGCCTACACCTGATCAGAGGGTCCTGGTAGTGATCATAATCTCTAATGGTCTAGACAGAATAGGGCAAGGTATGGAGTAGCCTAAACGATACTCTAAATGTCATGCTAGGATAATGATAGCTCATAAGCGAACAATAAGGTCGCAGGCGACCACCTATTTAGTTCCTTCGCTTAGAACGACTGTAGGGCTTCTACTAATCGGACATGCTCCTGAGCAGTCAACCCTAACCTTCCACAAGTAGCTTACTATAATTCTTAGCTTGAAGATAATATTGTACTACTATGGTTCTGGTTCCTTAGGCATTAAAACTTGGTCTGTTCAAATTTCAGATGGCTCCTCTGGACGATTCATAGCCTCGTAGGCAGGTACATCTGGACCTAGCCACTCGTAGAAACCTGTACATGCGTATCTATAAGAGCAGGCTGGGGGTTGGCCCCACATCCAACTATTAATAAGGTTCCCTCCTTAGATTACCCACGGGTCTATCTGACTTGCACAACTGGGATGACTTCCTGGGTGACCTGTATGACAAGCACTAAGTCGACTGAAACTAACAGTCACTAACAGTAGCCAACTATATGGACGGCTGTCACTATATTCACTAGTCAACTCTGGTGCCCCTGACTCTCGGGTAAGACCATCCTATCCAAATTCTAGCCCTGGAGGTGTCAAGGTATGCCAATGGCCTCTAGGCTAGCTTCATTGATAATACAAGCGTCAAGCTGAAAGTTATATCGCCCAGCTGCGCCCTATGTTGTCCAACTTACCAACTCAGGCCCAACAGCTAACCATAAACTTATAAGGCCTTGGCATGACAGCAAAACATCATAATTCTATTAATACTGTAAATAGAAGAACATGGAAGTCTCTACGATGCTCCTAGGGTTAGCCACACTCATCATGCCCTTCCTCGACGAGGAATACTATGATATACTCTTAATTTGTCTCATAACAGCTAACCATAACATACATAATCATTATCTACCGGAAGCATTTAATCACAATATACAGGATCATTATCTACTTTCAAAGGCATAAGTTGTATCACTATACGAAGAGAATAACTTGCCGAAGAGATAAGCTTTAACATACCTTGAATGTCGACTTTTGTTCACCCAAACAATTTCCAATCTGAAGCCATTGATTCCACTCCATTGCAGTCTTTACGCGGAGAAAATAAGGCTATTTTCAATACTAAGGCTCGGCAAACAACGATATCCTTCGATAATATTTACTATAATTCAACTCTATTTAATTCGGCCGAAAGCTCACAATTTCTCAAGAGTTTAGAAGGTATAAATGATTACCTATCACCTGTAGCCGCTCAGGACTCAATTTGAAGTAATTTCGACAACTTTTACTCAGTGGAGTTCCAATCCTCCAAGAAAATTTTTAAGAAATAACTCCACAGGGATGTTCCTCGTAGGACTAAAACTCGATATCCAAGGAATTTGAGTTTGGCGGCATAATTTGATGAAATACAGAAGAAAAGTTGAGAGAACTCATTGTGAGGGCTGAGGATCTGATTACTGAAATGTTTTAAAATGAATCAAGTTCCTCATTTAAACATATATATAGGAGGCGTTATAATAGGGGCGCGATGTGCCTCCCATCGCGTTGGAATAGGGGCGCGAAGTGCCACCTTTTGCGGGGAAGGGAGGTCCGCGATGCACCGCCCCTTGCGGCCTGCTTCCGGTCTCTTTCCCCCAACTCGCTTAATCGCGTGCTCATGCGTTCATTCTCCGAGCCCTTTTATATATGCATCGTACTCCAAAACTCTCAATATACATATGAACGTATTGGCTAAATGATAGAAACCTATGGGGTGTAACATTCCTAATAATCACACACAGTCAGATACCAATTATGCCTGTCGAGATACAAATTGGAATCTTTCAGATACCAATTGGGCTTAACCCAGGTGATTGACACATTCGGAAAACATGATGGGAAAGAAATAAAGTGAAAACTTCCTAGATGTCTTGTAGCTTCCTGAAGATTAGATGGGGACGTCTACACACTGATCTGCAGGAGTCTACTCGATATTACTCATGCACTTGTGAGACCGATAACCTAGATGCTCTAATATCAACTTGTCACAAGCGCAAATAGGCGGGTCATGTGGGCACCTACATCGATTCTAATCGATAGGAGAACCCTTTTTGGAACATTACATAAGCAAAATTTCTCATTTCTTTACACCAATCCACAATAATTAGAAAATATAAACAAAAATTCTCAAAACCTTGACTCTCCCAAGATCTTATCAAAATAGGTACAAGAGCTCTAAATAGAATACTAACAAGATAAAATAATACAGCTTCCTCTGCGTAAAGAACACGAAAGTTGATGCTGAGTACTCCACGCCATGCAAGAAACCTCAAACCTGCCACAACCTACTAAGTTTATCAACTATATTATCATCTCTATGGCTCATCAAGATTCATGCAATTACATTATAATCCTAGCCATTATTTAATCTATCAATCTGCCTCTCTATTTCCGTTGCAATGAAGGCTTAGACCGCTACAGTGATCCCACAGTCTTAGTAATGTGCTCGCTGCAGTGCTATCCCAAACAGTTAGTCACTAATTTCTCCTGATCCAATTCTATTTTATTCTGCCATATAACTTTATAGCACAACTACCTCTTGTACAATTTCACTAACATTGCCCAAGTCCGTTTCTACCACTTATTGACCTATTTTATTACTTACCAGATTTTTCTGACCCTCCTTAATTTTAGTATATCAGGTAATAAATTCTACCCACTGTCTCCCAATAATTCATTATTTTTTATTAAATATGTTATATTACCTTTCATGACTCACTAATGACCACTTCGATCAAACATTCATTCACAAATACGAATTAAATAGTTTAAGTACATACAAAGAGTCATTAATTCATATCGAGGAATTTAATTCCCCAAAAATTATAGTACATGCATGTACTTGTATCCATACCATGAATATTCCATATAATATCATACCTGTACCATATCTTCATATACTGTGTTCCAACCGTGTTTCTATCCTCAGCCCGAATCTTATTTGTATATCTTATATCACACTTGCATATCTTTCCTTTCTGTCACTGTAGCCATATGTATATCAATACATACCTCACAATCTCTGTCTCACAATCATACCATCAGTGATATGTCGGGCACACGTCTCCATCACATCACTGTACACACATACTAGAGGGTCTTATGCTTTTCCTTCCAGTCATGACTTGCAGGGACTCTAGAAATCCCTGTACTGTACACCCAGTCGTATGAGACCTTCATCATACCTGTCTATGTACTTATACTCGTACACCCAACTGCATGGTCTTTTAGCAATACCTGTTTGTGTACTCCCTCATACCGTTCGTCCGGATGCTCATCTCGAGCACGAGCCACTCATGTCTCTAACCCTCAGTCAGGATCTGATCGTACTAGTCTGCTCATCCAAGTTCTCTCATTTTGGCCCAGGCCTCACATTCAACATCACATTAATGACTTAACTTTCCATATAAAACAATATTCGTGCACACATTCAATCAATACCAACGTCTCTCAAACTCGGGTCCCACATCATAGAACAACAAATAATAAATCACATACAACAAGAGTTATATTTTTATATCAACGGTTAGAATAAAATGCCTAGTTTCAAACTCAATCCCTACATAGATAATTATAATATCAATTATATTCGAAACCTCTCAAGGGAATGCAACCTAGCCCGCTCGCTAGATTGGGCTTCGCTGCAGCAGTATTACTGCCGCCACAATGGCCTCGCTGCAGCGATTCCAACACATGTTGCAGTAGTACTATTCTGTAGTACTTTGACCAGACCTTTCCCCAGTTTCCTCACAGATAGTCTCTTCGCAATCTCATAATTCATATCTATAGTGCCCATCATAATAGAGGCAACCTCATATCAAGTTTAGTTCCACCATTAATTTTAACTGAACAATCAGCATCACAAATAATGTCCATAGACCCAAGCAACACATCATCATTCACAGAACATCTAGGTCATTATGTAAAATCTAACTCTCCTAATTCGCGAGTATTACATTGCGTCCTATAATAATCATAGTCCACCCTTAAATGTTTAGTTACCGCATCCTATAAGCATGATTAATATGACTATTCATTCAAGATTACAATTCAGGGAGAATGACTATATAATTCTATATACATATAAATATAAGTAACACAACACCCGAAGATCACTCTGTATACAATCCATTCGCTCTCACATACACCACCACATACTGACTATATTTATTGCAACCATAACTTACGGGTTTTTCACATTATAGGAATTTCATCACCCCCTTTTTCTATTCCTTTCATCATCGGACCCTTACCGACTTAAATATTCAATAACAATTTATTCAAGTTTCGATTCTACCCATCAAAAGCATATCAACTATATGCACGTATATGTTTTGATAATCAAATTCTGACACAAAAGTAAGTAACTCATAGCCTACTCGAGCGGCAAGCTATCGTCGAGACGTTTACAATTGCATGTCTGCACCAATTCATGAGTTCTTACAGAAAAGTCCTAGCTATGGAGGATAATTCTTAACTTCATAGCTCCTCTTCTTGTTCCAAAAGTCTACTTCATGTTTTTGGGCATTTTTATTAAGCCCCTTTTAGAGAATAGGTTTTTATTCCTGACTTGCGAGATTCTAGTCTGTGTCACCAGCTGCAACGAGACCTCTTACAGCTGCAACGATTCCGTTATAGCAGAGAGTCATCCGTCATGGTGGATGCGCGCCTTGGCCCACCGACAGTGACTTAGCTCATTTGAACTTGTTCATCCTACGACCTTCATTTTTCAAGGACTTCATTTTAATTTTTCCAAAAAAAAATTAATTTTATCCGCTCTTAGATTGTTTGGGTGCTATAACGGCCCGGCGAGTCATTACACCGCAGTAGAATCGTCATGTTGTTGCATCCTATTTTTCTCGCGAAAGATGGGTCTTGACATGTGACAACTCTTTTAGAATTCCAAATGAGAAGATTTGTCAACGCATTAAGGTGTGGTAGGGTACAATTCTACTACACTAATTGCAAATAACTCTGTTTAATTAATCTAATTTAAAATTGTGTCAAGATTTAAATTATCTTGCAAGAAAGGTGTTAGGTACTTTTCAAGGTCCACAAATGTGGGTCTCTGCCAAATTTATTACTATGTAGAAAATAGGTGACAAAGCAAAGAGATTAGTTGACTAATTGAGTTAAGAAAAGTTATACGATTGAGCATGCAACTTGTTTTATTATTAAGTGAGTAAATGAGATCTAGATATGGGAACCGATTATTAAATTAATTAGAACAAGTCTAAAGAAACTACGCTGTTAGTCGTACATGCCCATTTATTAATACTAGACAAGCGAGAGAGAAAAAAGGGTGAAAGATAAAAGTGAAGGAAGAGAGATTAAATATATTTTATTAAATAATTTGTGTATAAGATTTAACAATTACAAATAGTTCACAACTTGAAAAATACTGCAAATTTCTAAACTATATTAACTACCCCATACAAACAAAGCAAAGAAAGAGATCACAATGATACAATAAAGTGTGAAGACCCAATTTAATTAACTAGGTAAGACTAAATGTTGGGAGTGATCGATTAACTCGTGCAAAACCTTAAAATTACTTCTATAGACAAGTGAAATGACTATTCGGGCTATAGATGTATCATGCCATGACCCGAACATAGTCCCTGACTGAGACACGGAATCTAAAACTATAAATGGCTCCAACTCGACCCATAGCATGAACATGATAATTGAAGCTTCCATATGTGACTTCTTGGGTTGTTGTAGGAATCGGCTAAGTGTTTAAACACTAAATGATATGTCTAGTCTAGTTACTGTCAAATACAACAACTTCCCTATTAGCTTCTGATAAGAAGTTACATCCGTTAGCAATTGATCTCCTTTATAGTTATTGTCCTTGTGTACATGATACTCCCCTGTAGTCAGTTTTGTATTTGTGTCCACAGGAGTATAGGCTGGTTTGGAAGTTGAAAGACCCAACTGTGAAATTAGTTCAGAAAATATTTCCTCTGATGCATTAGTATGTCTTGGCTGTTTCTGGCAAACTCTATGCCAAGAAAATACTTCAATTCTCCCAGGTCCTTCATCTTAAATACCTGTTGCAAGACTGTTTTGGTTTCCTCAATCAGATTCAAATTGTCTCCCATTACCAACATATCGTCAACATACACTAGAATTATAGCAGTTCCCTTTTCTGTCTTTTTCACAAACAAAGAGTGATCAAGTTGACTCTGCTTGAACTGCATTCTTGATAGTGCTTCTGGTAACTTGGCATTCCACTGTCTAGGTACCTATTTTAGACCATAAAGGGATTTCACGAGTCTACACACTAGTCTAGACACCCCCTAGCTCAGAAATCCCTGAAGTAAATCCATATAGATTTCATCATACAGGTCACCATGTAGAAATGCATTGTACACATTCATTTGATGAATGTGTCAATGCTTAGAAGCTGTAATGGACAACACTGTCCTGACAGTAACCATTTTCACCACAGGTGTAAAAGTTTCTTGATAATTAATGACCTCTTGTTGACTATATCCTTTAGCAATTAGTCCGACTTCGAATCTCTCAATTTCACTAGATGCCTTGTACTTGATTTTGTAAATCCATTTGCATCCAATAGGTTTCTTTCCTGTAGGTAGGTCTACAATGTCCCAAGTGTGATTGTTTTGTAAGGCTTCTATCTCTAATTTCATAGTTTGTATCCACCTAGGATCCTTAATAGCTTCAGAGTAAGATTTAGGTTCTATAATAGAAGAAAAAGCAGATAAGTAAGCTTGATTTGGAAGAAAGTGTGTCATATGATACATAGTCAGATATTGGATAGATAGTATTGTCCTCAAGTGAACTGAGTGACACAAAATGGGAGGTTGTTTTTCTCTTCTTGAGGTTCTGATTGGTAGGACTGGCATTGATGTTGTTGTCTCAGCTTGTGTTGATTCAGTAGAATTCACTGCAGGACCACTGGTGTCACATGCATCTCAAATATGGGTACATAGTAACCTCTCAGTTTTGGAGATTGTTTCAGAAGAGTCTTGGTACTCAAGTGAAGCTTAGCACAATATTTTACCCATAGATAGATGGTCAGGCAGAGCAGATCATTTAGACTCTTGCGGACATGTTGAGAGCTTGCGTGATCGATTTCAAGGGTAGTTAGGATGATCACTTACCTCTCATTGAGTTTGACTACTTCTGTGTTATTATTAGTCTCTACCAGATGATAGGAGTTGGGAATAGAAGAATTTGTAATATCAATAGGAACATCAGTATGTTGAAATAGTGGAGTATATGCAGCATTATTTTTAAAAGGAAACTGATCTTCTTTGAATACAACATCTCTATTAACAAAAAAAAACATGTGATTTTGAAGATCATACAAAATATACCCTTTTTGAGTCTCTCAGTACCCCATTGAAACAACTTGTTTTATTCTAGATTAAAGCTTATCAGTTTGATTAACAATTTTAGCATAACACAAACATCCAAACACTTTAAGATGAACCAGAGAAGGTTTTCTATTATATAACTTTTCATAAGTGAATGAACCAGAGAAGGTTTTCTATTGAGACGCCTAATACAGATGAGGGTAACCTATTGATAAAATACATTGCAGTGAGAACACACTGACCCAGAACCTTAGAGGAACATGTGCTTGAAGACTAAGTGCTCTTGTGACTTCTAATATATATCTGTGTTTCCTCTCAACTACTCCATTTTGTTGAGGAGAGTAAGCACAAGTTTTTTTGATGTATTACGCCTAACTCCTTGAATAATTTGCTACTAATTTCATTAACAAATTCAGTGTCATTATCTATTCTGCATATCTTAGGAGTTTTGTTGAACTGTGTTTTCACATATGACAGAATGTATTTGATTGTAACACAAGTATATGATTTCAATTTCATCAAGTAAATCCAAGTCATCCTGGTATAGTCATCTACAATTGTTAGGAAATACTTGTGACCATCTATAGTGGGAACTTTATAAGGCCCCCAGAGATCCATACGAAGAATATCAAAACAAGAAAAACTCTTAGTAGTACTAGCAGGAAATGGAAATCTAATATATTTAGTACTAGGACACACTGGGCATTTATTAACTACTTCTTCTATCTGATCCAGTTGCTGGGTAACATCTTATTCAGAGTAGAAGTGAACACATGTCCAGACCTCTTATGGCACAAACTAATATTTATATCCTATATAGGTTTAGTATCTCAATGTACTGCATGAGACTGAGCTTCAGACTGATTGAACAAGTAAAGTCCATCTTCTACTCTACGAATCTCCATCACCTTCCCATTTGAGAGATCCTGAAAAATACAAAAGTCTAGATAGAATAAAGAAGCACATCTCAATTCCTTTGTAGCCTTGGATATTGACATTAAGTTATATTTAAATTGTGGAAGTAAAACACATTTTGAAGTGTGCTTCTGTTAGAAATTGAACTAGAACCAGTATGAATAACCAAAGGCACTTCACCATTAGGTAGATATACCTTTTTTGAATTTATGTTTTTAGTTATTGTGGACTTATCTAGCATGTTTATGTTGGATACCATATGATTTATGGCCCCTGTGTCTATTATTCATTTACCTGAACTAGTAGACACCAGACAAACACAACCCATACCTTTGTTGTTCATACCTGACAGGTCACTAGTACCTGCTGCATTTGCCTTAGCTGAGATGGAACTATTTTTGTTCAACATCTGCAGAATCTGCTCATATTGTTCTTTAGTAAATACATATTCTCCTGCACCAGCTGGTGTGCTCCCTCCACCTATTTCCAGATGTTGATATAGACCAGTTACATTGGCTATAACTGATGCATGTGAACTAGTTTGACCATTATTTTGATGTCCATAGCCCATCTTATTGTGTTCAAATGACTCTTCTGCCTGCACATTATATGCAGTCGAGTTTCCACTTCCCCTACCAAACCTTTTCTTCTTGTTAAAGCTTGGGGGATAACCTACCAAGTTATAGCATTGCTCTTTTGTATGACCTTTTAATTTGCAGTAGTCACACTAAAGACTGTAGTCTTTTTGTTGAATCTCTAAATTCCAGTCTTTGAGTACATTGCAATAGGATTGTAAATGTTAGGTGCATCTCCTAACAATCCAGTAGAAGTTGAAGCAGAGGCTTTTTGTCCTTCATCATTGATAATCATGGCATATGCCTGATTCACCGATGGTAGAGGATTCATAAGTAGAATTTGACTTCTTGCTTTGATAAATAAGAGTCATTGAGTCCCATAAGAAATTGGTACAGTTTTTGTCTCTGTAGATAATTCAAGAAATCTTTGGAGCACTCACATGCATAGCCAGGAGATGGCACTAAAGCTTCAAATTCATTCCACATATTCTTGAGTTTAGTATGGTATCCTGAAACAGACAAAGTACCTTGTGCCAAAGTAGCAATTTCTCTGTGAAGATTAAATGTTCTTGAACCATTTACTTCATCAAACCTTTTCTTAATTCTTCCCAGAAAAAACAAGCACTAGAGGCATATATTACACCACTTAACAGATTGCTAGCAACAGTGTTCATAAGCCAAGACAACACCACAGCATTTACCCTCTCCTGTTGATCCCAAAGTTCTTCTCTAAAGCTTTATTTTTTTCACTTTCCATCTACAAAACCTAGTTTGTTTCTTCCCAATAATGCTATACGCATGAACCTACTCCAGATTGAGTAGTTCTCAGTCCAGTTAATTAAAAAGAAACAAGAGAAATTCCACTTACATCTGAGGCACTCAGGTAGAGAGGATGATTGTTGTTTATTGTTGAACTAAGAAGAAGAAGAAGAAGATTTACCCTCTCCCATTGATCCCAATGTTCTTCTCTAAAGCTTTGTTTTTTCCACTTTCTATCTACAAAACCTAGTTTGTTTGTTTCCGACAGTGCTATACGCATGGACCTACTCCAGATTGAGTAGTTCTCAGTCCCAGTTAATTGAAAAGAAACAAGAGAAATGTCACTTACATCTGAGGCACTCAGGTAGAGAGGATGATTGTTGTCTATTGAAGAAGGAGGAGGAGGAGGGGGAGGAGGAGGAGGAGAAGAAGTCATCTTTGATTTAACTACTTTTAACTACCATAACAATTTTCTAACTACTTTAACTGTTCATAACTAACTTTTGGAAACTACTTGATGTCTTCACTGTTTTCCTTCTTTGCTGTTTCCTTTAACAGATACGAGGCCTTTAGTTTGAACAACTTCATTAGCAAGATATTTTTTAGAATCGTACATGAGAGACTGGTACATCATATTACCTCAACAAACATGTTTTGTTAAAGAAAAAAGCATAGTTAAAATTATATTATTGGTTCAGGAAATTGTACATGATATTAGAATAAAGAGTAAACCACCTAATGTTATAATAAATATGGACATGAGAAAAACATATAATAGAGTTTAATAGTTATTTCTGACCAAAGTATAAAGAAGAACGGGCTTTGAAAAATGTTGATTGACATGGTTTACATAATAATATCTAATAATTAGCATTTTAGCCTAATAAATGGAGAACTGCAGAGTTTTTTTAAATCTATGAGGAGTATGAAACAGGGGAATCCACTTTTACCTCCTCTATACATCATCGTAATTGAATATATGTCAAAGAGTTTTGAGTGCCTTACACCATGATGAGAAGTTCAATATTTTAAAAAATCAAAGTGGAGTCCCTACATCAATCATTTAGCCTATGCAAATGAAACTATCATTTCCACTTCTACAGAGGAGCATTCATTGAAATTGGTGATGAAAACTCTAGCTACATATGAGAAGGTCAGTGGACAAATGATTAACAAGGGATAGAGTGCAGTATGTATACATGAAAATGCATCAACAAAGGTGGTGACACTGGTGAATACAGTTGCTAATATTCCAAGGAAAAACTTTTCTTTTACATACCTAGAAATGTCAATTTACTATAGCAGAAGAAAGATTGCACATTACAAAAAGATCATTGATAAAGTAAGCAACAGACTTTTTTTTGACCGAAAAATTGTTCCACTAGTGGAAGGATCAGTCTCATAAAGCATGTTTTATAAAACATGCCCATACACTTGTCGTCGGCCTGTGATCCTCCTGCGGCAGTTCTAACCAACCTACACAGCATGTTTGCCAAGTATTCTGGAGTAACTCAATAGAAAATTATATCAAACATTAGATTTCTTGAACTGTGTTATGTCATCCATATGAAGAAGTTAGACTGGATTTTAGAAGTTTACATGATGTTTCAAAATCTTTATTTGCTAATCTGTAGTGGACTTTTAGAACCAAACCACTCTTTGTGGAGGATGTACTTGAGCAATAAATACTTGAAGGAGTATGTTAGTGTTGATTTAATTGAAGAGAGGAACCTATGTGTGGAAGATGTTATAAATGATACGCCAGATAGAACATGGGAAATGGTGGCAACAAAAACAAGGACAATCTCATTTTTGACTGGATCAACTAGACTGATTAGGAGCATTGTATCATGCTACTGACACAAATTATGATTGTGATAGAACTGTGGTACAGGTACATGAGGCAGTAGAACTAGGGAGATGGAATGAACCAAAACTGAGGGGGTTGATTTCTAATGCAATAGCGGATTACATTCTGACCAATGCACCACCAGTTGAATATAAGATAGCAATACAAACCTTTCTCAGAGTTGGAAGCAAAAGACAATTTACAATTGGCTCTGCATAGTAGTTATTAAGACAAAGAAAGGAGACAAACATATTATACAAGACAATGTGGATTGAAAGGTTGTCAATTAAAATATCTTTTTTCTGTGTGTGTGGAGATTCTGGAAGTACAAACTTCCTCTAGATGATGTGGTGAGGAAATGGAGATTCCAATTTCCTTCCAGATGTTACTGTATTCAATCTTCAAAAGTAGAGAATTTTACACATGTATTTCTATAGTCACCTGCAGCTCAGTTCATATGAAACAGTTCAGTGGAAGCTCCATGTAAGATACTATTCCAAGTTGTTCCAACAATTATAATATAGGAGTTGTAGAAAAGGAGGAATGTCATTAAGATGTCTCATGTGAAGCTCATGTATCAATTATCATGTTTATGAAAGTAAGGAGGAGTAACTTCAAATATGCACCTAACAAATGCAGTAAACTGGTGTGGGTACTACAGGCTTATACTCCTAAAGTCCAGGATTAGATAGGTATGATGGAAACTTCCTAAGAGGGGATGGCTTAAATGTAATACAGATGGTGTGCCTCAAGGGGTAATCCAGGAAGAAGTTCATGGAGTTTCTGTGTCAGAAATGACATAGGGGATATTATACATACACGTGCAGAAGAAATGGAGGATGCATACAATACAGATACACAAGCAGAAGCCATGGCTACTCTTCATGCTTTTAGATCATTTAAAGCACACATGTGACTCGGGTGGTCATAGAGACAGATTACTTATTACTTGAGAAAGTGATACATAAAACTTGTGAGGTGCCATAGAAAATAGTGATCCTTATACAGCAGATATGGGAGAGTATGGCTAAAAGGAGATCACTATTTGAGACAAGGAAATAAAATTGTTGATTACCTAACAAATATAGTTTTAGATCAAGGTAGAGTCCTGATTACCTCATTTCGATATATGGAGGTGGAAAGGAGCAGATTGATCAACAATGACTAATTGCAGATGCCTTGTTTGAGAAGGAGACCATGCAAGTGAAGAAACCTTAGGGAGGGAATTGGAGAAGATACTAGAGTCTCTACGTTCAAATTCTATGGGAGGAGCAAATAAGGATCACTTTGACTAAATGTTTGTTTCCTTTTGCAGGTTTACTAGTTCCAAGAGTACACATATTGTTAAAGTAAATGTAATTGGAAAAGGAAACAGCTAGCACATCAATCATCATAGAAGTCACTAGTACAGAGAAATACATTTGCTTCTTGCAACATGCTTATTCGTTTGGTAATTGCTCAATGTGAGGTATTATTGTCATTAGTGCTCGTTTCTATTGAGCAAAAATCAAATGAACGTGGTATGAGACTGATAAAGGTGACCTAAGAGGAAATGAAGACTCAAAGAAGTCAACAACATTCAAGACCACATCAAGATGGGGAAAAGCGATTGAACAAATGAACAGAGGATGCAACTGAAAATATGAAAGCATCAGGAAAACAACAGCTAAAAGCATACGTATCACGGAACTTTACTCAATTTACATGAAAAACAAAAGGGAGGAAAGCGATGATACCAGATGAACAAAATTATACAACAAAAACTGGGATATGTACTTTCCATTCACCATCTTCAGCTGCAAACTCTTGACCAACATCTCTCATATCTTCAACAACCTAGAGATTGGATTTCACAACTTGAGCTCGAGCTCGATTTTTTTGCTTTCTAGATTAGGATTTTTCTTTCTTTTGCTTTCCTTTATTTTCAGCATTTGTAGACATCAATTTTTATTAATGAAATAGCCCATGTGGCCTTAATTTTTTTTTTAAAAAAAAAAAAACTCTACACTTGCAAATAAGAACAACTCTTTTCACGTTGTGGTTAAGCATAGAAAGAAGAGAGGTTAATGATTATTAGATTTATTCTTTTGCATGTGAAACAGAGGATACTATATGCTAAAGTTTTCAGAAAAAGGTTAAAAAATATAAAGAGTAACTTAAGAAAAGAAAGGATACCAGGTTAAATTATTTGGACTAAGATATCCATATTATACCTCCAATTTTATTTCTACTTTTGATTTTCTCCCTTTCGTTCAATTTAGTTTCAATTAAATCTACTGTTTCCTTCATCACCCAATATCAATACAGATTGTTATGGAATTACACTCATTGAGATATACCTACATAGACCATTAAAACATGTAACTTGGAGCGCTGTCACCTTGACGTGGTGGAAGTCATCAGTTCGAGCCTGATTATCCCTAAGCCCAATGTGAGTTTTTCTAGTTGGATTTGCTCCCCTAACCATCATTCCATGAGCAAAATTGAATAATCCTCTACTGCATACTTCCTGTGCTAATTGAATCACTTGAAATGAATATCCCATATAAACCACCACAGCAGAAGAAGAAATGTAATTCCAGAAATACTTTCAGTAACAAAAAGTTTATTCATGTGGACACCATTTTACAAAGTCGACTAACTAGATTGCAAGTGCAAAGGAAACTAGTAATATATTAGACCATGAAGAGAACAGTGGGTACAGATACACATACAAATTAGAAAGATAACAGGGAAGCCTACTATTAAGGTTGTACAAGCTGTGAACTCCTCTTATACTCAATCATATAGAAGATCGAGTTGCTCTCCGTGGAGTTAAAATGTACATTTCACAGCCATGAGCATCGACCCGGGCACTAAATGAGCCCATCGTGTTCTCTGAAACAACTTCATGCTGCAATATCAATATAGAAATGCCATCAGAGTAAACTTTTGGAAAAATAAATATATTTCAGGGAGAGAAGATTAAAAAAAACATAGACAAATGAAGCCAGTATGCTGAGTCAAAAAAATTAAGTCACAAGAGATCCTGAGGTTACAAGTTGTCAAAAAGAGACAATAAGCTATATTTCAACCAACAAGAGTTAGCAATGGTTGATATAAAGCTGGCTATACACCATGCCGGCTCACCTTCCACAAGTCTCTCACGGAGACGCTAATAGAGGGTTCTAGTCCAACGGCACCCCAATGAGCAGTAATAGTCGCAGCTTTCGAACATCTGTTCCAGAGTACCATAGCCAAACGGTTTCCAGACAATGGACCAGCCCAAACCTGAATATAGAATTAAAAACAATAATAAGAAACAATTGGTAGAGCACAACAAAATTTAAACAGCTCAAACCCATCCTGTCTTCCCCAAATAGAAAAGGAAAAATACATTCAAATGCATCTCAACAACAACAACAATAATAATAATAATAACGACAAACAACAATTATACATTAACAAGTATGCCTAATCCTAATTAGTTGGGGGGCTGTCCTCATCCTTTATATCCCATCCAATCCAATGATAGCATTCATTATTATGAGGAAAATAACTAGTTTTATTGTTAACAACAATAACAACAACAACAACAACAACAACAACAACAACAACAACAACATAATAATAATAATAATAATAATAATAATAATAAT
>JACEIK010004036.1:118744-132946 GCA_018107945.1 Datura stramonium
ATAGAATAATTTACAGATTTTCTTTAAAATTTTATAATAATTTAAGATATTTTTATAATTTTTTAGAAACTTCGATGAATATTAGCCTGTCAAATAACACTTATGTGTCATGATAACAGGGCTAATCATCACATAATATTATTATTATTGGACCGTTCCCCATTTCTTGCTGAAAGGATCTTATGTTATTGGGTGTTGGATTGGTCTTTTGGATTACTTGGGCACTTTTCTCTCCCAAAGAAAAAGATAATATATTTTGACCGAGGAAAGACGATCGCAAAATTACCTCATATTCTGTAAGTAAACTGTACAGCATGCTTGCTTGCCCAAAATATTGTGCAGGTGAAAAAACAGTTAAAATTTATGAGTTACAGTCAAATTTTAATTTCTCTGTGGTGGCACTATTTATCTGAAAATTTTATGATAATATAGTGAGGAATTGTTATATATGTATACTGACATTTGATATTTAGATTTCATTTAATTATTATAAACAAGAGTATGCAAATATCTAGTTTAATGATTTTATATACCAAGAAGAAGTAATGCATTTGTTAATCATTTTAATTAAAAAAATAGAAAGAGTATGAATGTAAAAAAACTGAAATCTTTCCTTATGAAGTTACGACCATAACTGGTGGATACTATTTTAATATAATGTTTTCCTTTTAGATATTCGTACTTGAAATTTACTATGTGCATGACATTAATAATGATTATCATAAATATTTTAATAATTATTTATACATAATATATTTCTTATAGAATATTACTGCACAATATTTGAGAATGATTGTTATAGAGGGGTAATTTTATAAAGAGTGTGTTGCTATAATGAACGTCACTGAAGTTATAGGTAGAATGTTGTTATAGAGAAGTAAAACATAACATGAAAAATCGGTTCTGGAGAAAATCAAGTTATAAGAAATGGTTGTTATAGAGAAGTTTGACTATAGGAAATAAATGAGAGTAAATGTAATGCCTCGGAAACTCAAAGACTAGATCTGGGACTTAAAATAGAGAAAACTGGAAATCTGCAGAAATGCCTAAAAACGACTCACCTAACGAGTCGTTATGAGATCTAACGACTCGTTAGGTCAGTCGTGGGAAGGGTGATTGAGAAATGAAAAGGAGATAGGTAGTATACCCCACGAGTCCTCAACACGTCTCATTATGGGACTCCAGGAGTCATGGTGTCACCTATGGGGAACTTCAGGACTTCTGGACAGTGTGGTCCACGACAGGTGACCACGAGTCGTGGTCACTAACCACGACTCGTTAGGTTCCTCATGGTGACCCCTATTGCCAGATCCGGTACTTTCAAATTTCAGGCAGTAGACCCAACGAGAGGACCCAACGAGTCGTGGTCTCAACCAACAACTCGTTGAGTGACCCGTTGGGACCCCGTCGACCAGATTTCAGAATTTTAGCCCAAGGTTATTTTGTAATCTCCTACCTATTTAGTCCCTAAACTACGTCGTTTAGGGTAAAATTTCAGAGATATTAGAGGGATTGAACGGTTTTTCCCCTCATTCCCCACGTGAAACTTTTAGAAATCGATCGTACTCCCTCTCAAGAACTCTCAAGCAAGATTAGGGCTTCACACCATTGCAGCAGATTCAAGCTCCTTCTCCAAGGAAATTCAACTCAGGTATGTGGGAATTCAACAAGGGGATTGTTCTTCCTTTGTGTCCCCTAAAACTCCTCCTCAGTTCACTATCAGTTCTAGCCCTGAATTTTCGATTGTGAAGATATTGCTACCAAACCTTGTCTAATTCTTGAGGAATATTATTTTATGCTAAATTTTGATGTTTTCCTCCAATTTGTAATTAGAATGATGTATGTTCCTTTGAATGTGAATGTTAGCCCTAACTCTTGAAAACAGAAACTAGAATCCTGTATAAGTATCGAATTCTCGAAATTTCTTGAATCTTTCAGAGTTAGGGGTTTCTATAATAGTCGTATGTGTTAGAAACTCAATCAAATACATGTTAGACAATTTCAATCAGAAAGTACATATACTCAGAAATGTCAGCCTAGCCCCAGTCAGATTTTTAGCAGCCTCCGGATTGACCAGAATTATGTCAGCTAATCAGTTAGACTACAAAAATTTCGAGGTGTCAATATCACCTCCCAGTTATTAGAATCAGATCCAGAACTTAGTGTATTGGTCCACGAGGTGGTCATGACACTTAGACAGATAGCTCTAACTAGCCTTAGGACCCTAGTCATATTACAATTTATTCTTAGACGGTTACGACGCTTCTAGATAAGCAGCTCTAACCAGTCTAGAACCCAGTTTCAGAATCCAATTCGATAAGCCTCTTAGGGTACCTTCAGTTATATATCCCTGACTAGTCTTGGACCCCAGTTTCGAGCTATCAGTTTGGTATTTAGTTTATGTATTCCAGTGGGAGTAGGACTTAACGCCAAGAAGCCGGGGTTCCAGTGCACCCAAGTTTCCAGAACTACGTTGTCAGTGTAGGTTACAGTATTTATTGGCCTGATTGGCCCCAGACTTTTGTGATCACCCAGTTCATGTCTCTATATCCTAGCAAGGTATATTGGGTCCTACCTGTTGGGCGTATACATTGGACTCTACATTTAGCTCACGTGGTTACATGTCGGTTATAGACTCTCCCACTGGTCAGCTCAGTCTGGTGTCAGAATAAGCAGTTCAGTTCAGTTTCAGCTTTATCAGTTTTGATAAGTTCAGTATAGTATCTCAAACTTAGAACTTTCAGACTTAGGGCATGTCTTTGACCATTAGACAAGGTCATCTTGACCATCTCAGTTTAATACAGTTATTCAGCTTAGTATATCAGTTGGTCATTACATGTCTTTTACCATTCAGTCTTTTATATTCAGTTATGTCTTCTCCTGCTTACTCAGTACATTCAAAGTACTGATGCATACTTTTATGCTGTATACAACTGCAGGTTCTCAAACCCAGTACCGTTAGTTGACCTTGCTCAGATCTCCCTCTCTCAGTAGCAAAAGTGTGAGTCCTCATCTTTCGAGGACATTATTTCATTTATCTCAGTTATGTTTGTTACATTCAATTAGACTTAGAGTTAGCTGGGAACTTGTCCCATCAACTCATTAGTTAGATGGCTTTCAGATATAGACTTGGTTTTCAGACGATTAGTGTTGTTCAAACTATTTTGATATTTATGATTCAGTTTTTAAATTTTCTCATAAACTCTTTATGTTGTTATTTCAAGCTTCCGCTATATGTGTTTTACTCTGTATTTCAATGTATGATAGACCAGGGGTTGACTTGGGGTTACTCGTGACTCCAAGTACCGCATCCCATCCAGGGTATAGACTCGGGGTGTGACAAACTTGGTATCAGAGCCCTAGGTTTAGAGTATCCTCGGAATGTCTAAAAGCCGCATCGAGTAGAGTCCTTTTCATGGGTGTGAAGCGCGCCACACTTATGACGAGGAGGCTACGAGATGTTACTAGGAAAACTCTCTTTTGTTTATACTCTTTATCGTGCGTTAAAGTTCAATCCCAAAAGTGTCCTAACTCGTACTTTGTTTCATTTCAGTGAATTATGCCTCCTTGACTCGATAACGGAAGAAGGTCCAGCAACGCTAACAGCCCCACCAGCCCCAGTAGCCCCTCAAGATGACACAGTATCTACCGCGGAGTTCAGGGCGCTATCCAGCTGCTCGCTCAAATAGTCACCAATCAGGTGACCCAGCAGGTAGTTCCTGTTAACACAAGCGGGTCCACAGCAGATGCTAGGGATAGGGACTTCACCCGAATGAAACCCCCATCATTTCATGGATCTAAGGTAGGACAGGACCCCTAAGAGTTCGTGCATGAGATAAAAAAGATTACCCGCATTATGAGTGCCAGCTCCTCTGAGAGTGCTGATCTGGCTGGCTACCAGTTAAAAGGGGTAGCCCAGGTCTGGTATGAACAGTGGAAAGAGGAGCGGCCAGCGGGAGCAGGACCGGTGGAGTGGGAGGAGTTCAACATAGCCTTCCTGGATAGATTTTTCCCTCGGGAGCTAAGGGAGGCAAAAATGGCTGAGTTTATGAACTTGAGACACGGCAACAGGACCATAGAAGAATACGCATTGGAGTTTACCAGGCTGTCTAAGTACGTTGCAGAGATGATAGCCGAGCCAAGGGCTCGCATGTTGAAGTTTGTGAACGGAGTGCCGAACCTGGTCCTCAAGGAGTGTAGGATAGCGATGTTGATTAGAGATATGGACCTATCCAACCTGATTGTCTATGCCTAGCAGATTGAGGTTGAAAAACTAAAGGACATGGAGCGAAAGAATAAATAGGAAAGGACTGGCCAGTCAGATTATGGCCATCATAGGTCTAGCGGTAGTGGCCACCCATAGCAGCAGCAGAGAACCCCAGCACCTAGCTCAGCCAGCGCCCCAACCTTCCGGTCCCGCCAAGATCGGAGGGGTGGAGCATCTAGCTCTCAGTCTCAGAGCTACAGTGCTTGGAACAGATATCCAGCTTGACCCAAGTGCGGAAAGAACCACCCGGGAGAGTGTCTTCAGGGTCGAGAGGGCTATTTTGGTTGTGGACAGGTTGATCATCAACTTAAAGATTGCCCGTCAGCAGGACGGGGAGAGAACAACCCACCACATCATCAACTCTAGCAAGTCGACCAGCTCAGTAGGCCAACACATCAGGTACGGATGGCGGTCAGCGCCAAAACCATTTTTATGCATTGTCTTCCCGTCAGGATCAAGAGAGCTCACCTGACGTAGTCACGGGTATGTTACACCTCTTTCATTTGGACGTGGATGCCCTCCTAGATCCATGAGCCACCCTTTCATTTGTGACTCCCTATGTAGCAATCTAGTTCAATATTAGTCCAGAGGACCTCTCAGAACCATTCTCAGTCTCCACCCCTTTTGGCGAGTCAGTTAGAGCCAGCGGGGTGTATAAAAACTGTCCAATCTCGATCTTGAATAAATTCATTCCAGCTGATCTCGTAGAGTTAGACATGGTCAATTTTGACCTTATCCTCGGCATGGATTGGTTACACTCCGGTTATGCCCTAGTTGACTACAGAACCAGAGTTGTCAAGTTTCAATTTCCAAATGAACCAGTGTTAGAATGGACGGGCAGTAGTTCAGCGCCTAAAGATCAGTTTATTTCCTACCTTAAGGCCTAGAAGCTCATTTCCAAGGGATGTATTTATCATCTAGTTCGGGTCAATGATTCCAACTCTAAGACCCTAACTATCCAGTCAGTTTCATTGGTTAGCGAGTTCCCAGATGTATTTCCTGAGGATCTTCCCGGAGTTCCCCCTGAATGGGAAATAGACTTCAGAATAGACCTCCTCCCAGATACTCGGCCAATCTCCATCCTTCCTTACAGAATGGCTCCAACTAGCTTAAGGAGTTGAAGAAGCAACTAAAATACCTTCTTGAAAAGGGTTTTATTAGACCCAACATCTCTTCCTGGGGTGTTCCAGTACTATTCGTGCGTAAGAAAGACGGCACCCTCAGAATGTGCATAGATTACCGTCAGCTGAACAAAGTCACAGTCAAGAACAGGTATCCCCTACCCAAAATTGACGACCTGTTTGACCAACTTCAGGGAGCCAGTTGTTTCTCAAAAATCGATCTTAGGTCGGGGTATCATAAGTTAAGGGTCAGAGAGTGTGACATACCGAAAATAGTGTTCAAAACTCAGCATGGTCACTATGAGTTTGTGGTTATGCCCTTCGAGCTAACAAACGCCCCCGCAGCCTTCATGGACTTGATGAATAGAGTCTTCAAGCAGTATCTGAATATGTTCATCATAGTATTTATCAATGACATTATGATATACTCCAGAAATGAGGAAGAGCATGTTGATCACCTGAGGATAGTGATTTAGATGCTCAGAGACCGCCAGCTGTTCGCCAAGTTCAGCAAGTGTGAATTCTGATTGAAGTCTGTGACTTTCCTGGGTCACATGGTGTCGGGCAAAGGTATTCAGGTTGATCCTCAAAAGGTAGCAGCAGTGAAAGATTGGCCCAAACCTATCTCTCCGACGAAAATCAGGAGTTTCTTGGGCTTAGTTGGTTATTACCGACGATTTAGGGAAGGCTTCTCCTCTATAGCATCCCCTTTGAATAAGTTAACTCAGAAGAAAGTGAAATTCCAATGGTTGGATGCATGTGAGAATAGTTTTCAGGAGTTGAAGACTCGACTCACTACCGCTCTAGTTTTGACCTTGCTAGAAGGAACAGAGGGGTTGGTTGTTTATTGTGACGCTTCCAGAGTTGGACTAGGTTGCGTTTTGGTGCAGCGGGGCAAAGTGATAGCCTACGCCTCCAGATAGCTCAAGGTTCATGAGAAGAATTATCCAACCCATGACTTGGAGTTGGCAGCAGTGGTGTTTGCACTGAAAATATGGAGACATTACCTGTATGGGGCTCACGTGGATGTGTTCACAGACCACAAGAGCCTTCAGTATGTGCTCAGTCAGAAGAACCTAAATCTTCATCAGAGAAGGTGGTTGGAGCTACTGAAAGACTACAATATGAGTTTGTTGTATCACCTAGGCAAAGCCAATGTAGTGGCTGATGCATTAAGCAGGTTGTCTATGGGGAGCATAGCTCATGTTGAAGAGGGAAAGAAGGAAATGGTAAAGGATATTCACACGCTAGCTCGGTTAGGAGTTCGGTTGGTGGATTCAGCCGAGGGTGGAGTGGTAATGCAAAGTGGGTCAGATTCCTTGGTAGTTGAAGTGAAGTCCAGACAGTACGAAGATCCCATCTTACCCAAGCTTAAGGAAGCAGTTCTCAGAAAAGAAAGAAGCTTTCTCCAAAGGGGGAGATGGTGTGCTCCGTTACCAGGGTAGGTTATGTGTACCGGATGTCGGCGAGTTGAGACAGCAGATATTGGTTGAAGTGCACGGTTCTAGGTATTCCATTCACCCTGGTTCTACCAAGATGTACCGTGATCTATGGGATATTTACTGGTGGAACGACATGAAAAGAGATATTGCTGAATTTGTAGCCAAGTGCCCGAATTGCCAACAAGTTAAAGTAGAACACCAGAGACCAGGAGGTATGACTCAGGATATCAGTATACCTACATGGAAGTGGGAAGAAGTAAATATGGGCTTCATTATATGTCTACCTCGAACTTGTCAGCAACATGACTCAATCTGAGTAATAGTGGACCGGATGACTAAGTCAGCTCATTTCCTCCCAGTTAAAACCATGGATTCAGTTGAGGACAATGCCAGACTTTACATCCGAGAGTTAGTCAGACTTCATGGGGTACCCCTATCTATTATCTCAGATAGAAGTACCCAATTCACCTCTCATTTCTAGAGGTCTTTTTAGAGAGGACTTGGTGCCCAGGTCAAACTCAGCACAGCTTTTCATCTGCAGACAGATGGGCAAGCTGAGCAGACCATTCAGACCCTAGAAGATATGTTGAGAGCGTGCACGATTGATTTTAAGGGAAATTGGGGTGACCATTTGCCTCTTATTGAGTTTGCGTAGAACAACAACTACCACTCTAGCATTCAGATGGACCCATTTGAGGCATTATATGGTAGAAGGTGCAGATATCCTATAGTGTGGTTTGAGATTGGTGAAGCTACCTTGATAGGGCAAGACTCAGTTCATGAGGCAATGCAGAAAGTTCAACTCATCCGAGAAAGATTGAAAACAGGTCAGAGCCGTCAGAAATCTTATGCCGATGTGAGGAGAAGAAAGTTGGAGTTTGCAGTTGATGACTGGGTTTATTTGAAAATTTCGCCCATGAAAGGGGTGATGAATTTGGGAAGAAAGGCAAACTAAGTCCCATGTATGTGGGACCCTATAGAATTTTGAGGCATATTAGCAATGTAGCCTATGAACTAGAATTACCTTCAGAATTAGCAGTTGGGCACCTAGTATTCCATGTGTCTTTATTGAAGAAATGCATTAGTAACCCAACTTCATCGTTCCATTAGAAAGTGTGGGGGTGAAAGATAGACTCTTTTATAAATAATTCCCAGTCCAGATTCTTGATCGTCAGGTTCGTAAGTTGAGAAATAAAGAAGTAGCTTCAGTCAAAGTCTTGTAGAGGAATCAACAGGTTGAGAGAGCTACGTGGGAGGCCGAAGCAGATATGATGGACAGATTACCCACACTTGTTCCCTTCTGACTCAGTTTCAGTTTAAGGTACCAATTTCCTCCCTAAAACTCTATTCAACTCGAGTGTTCCAGTTTCTTTGATATGATTGATCATGATATGATTAGCGAATTCAGTTCAGATTTGTAGTTTAGTTTGAAGTTAGTCATTCCGTTAGTTTTCAGCCTTTACAGTCAGTATTTGAGCATGGTGATTGAAATTCTCTGTTTTCTGGGTGTTTTCTGGGTGTTTTCCAATATTTAAGGACGAATGTTTCCAAGGGGGAGATATTATAATGCTCCGAAAACTCAAAGACTAGATCCGGAACTTAAAATAGAGAAAACTGTAAATCTGCAGAACTACCTCAAAACGACTCACCTAACGAGTCGTTATGAGATCTAATGACTCGTTAGGTCAGTCGTGGGAAGGGTGATTGAGAAATGGAAAGGATATAGGAAATGTACCCCACGAGTCCTCACCATGGCTTGTTATGGGACACCACGAGTCGTGGTGTCATCCATGGGGAACTTAAGGGCTTTTGGATAGTGTGGTCCACGACAGGTGACCACGGGTCGTGGTCACTAACCACGACTCGTTAGGTCACTCGTGGTGACCCCTATTGCCAGATCCGACACTTTCAAATTTCAGGCAGTAGACCCAATGAGTGGTGGTCTCAACCAACGACTCGTTGAATGACCCGTTGGGACCCCGTCGATCAGATTTCAGAATTTTAGCCCAAGGTTAATTTTGTAATCTCCTACCTATTTAGTCTCTAAACTGCATCGTTTAGGGTAAAATTTTAGAGGAATTAAATGGTTTTTCCCCTCATTCCCCACTTGAAACTTTTAGAAATCGATCTTACTCCCTCTCAAGAACTCTCAGGCAAGATTTGGGCTTCGCATCATTGCAGCAGATTCAAGATCCTTTTCCAAGGAATTCAACTCAGGTATATGGGAATTCAACAAGGGAATTGTTCTTCCCTTGTTTCCCCTAAAACTCTTCCTCAGTTCACTATTAGTTATAGCCCTGAATTTTCGATTGTGAAATATTGCTATCGGATCTTGTTTAATTCCTGAGGAATATTATTCTATGCTAATTTTTTATGTTTTCCTCCAATTTGTAATTATAATTATGTTTGTTCCGTTGAATGTGAATGTTATCCCTAACTCTTGAAACAGAAACTAGAATCCTGTATAAGTATCGAATTCTCGAAATTTCTTGAATCTTTCAAAGTTAGGGGTTTCTATAATAGTCGTATGTGTTAGAAACTCAGTCAAATACATGTTAGACAATTTCAATCAGAAAGTACATATACTCAGAAATGTCATCCTAGCCCCAGTCAGATTTTTAGCAGCCTCCGGGTTGACCAGAATTATGTCAACTAATCAGTTAGACTACAAAATTTCCCGAGGTGTCAATATCACCTCCCAGTTATCAGAATCAAATCCAGAACTTAGTGTATTGGTCTACGAGAGGGTCATGACACTTAGACAAATAGCTCTGACTAGCCTTAGGACCCCAGTCATATTACAATTTATTCTTAGATGGTTACGACGCTTATAGATAAACAGTTCTAACTAGTCTAGAACTCAGTTTCAGAATCCAGTTCGATAAGACTCTCAAGGTACCTTTAGTTATATATCCCTGACTAGTCTTGGACCCAGTTTCGAGCTATCAGTTTGGTATTTAGTTTATGTATTCCAGTGGGAGCAGGACTTACCGTCGAGCAGCCGAGGTTCCAGTGCACCCAGGTTTCCAGAACTACGTTACCAGCGTAGGTTACAGTATTTATTAGCCTGATTGGCCCCAGACTTTTATGATCACCCAGTTCATGCCTCTATATCCTGGCAAGGTATATTGGGTCCTACCGGTTGGGCGTATACATCGTACTCCACATTTAGCTCACGTAGTTACATGTCGGTTATAGACTCTCCCACTGGTCAGCTCAGTCTGGTGTCAGAATAAGCAGTTCAGTTTAGTTTCAGCTTTATCAGTTTTGATAAGTTCACTACAGTATCTCAAACTTAGAACTTTCAGACTTAGGGCATGTCTTTGACCATTAGACAAGGTCATCTTGACCATCTCAGTTTAATACAACTATTCAACTCAGTATATCAATTGGTCATTGCATGTCTTTTGCCGTTTAGTGTTTTATATTCAGTTATGTCTCTCCTTCTTACTCAATACATTCAAAGTACTAACGCATACTTTTATGCGGTATCGTTTCATGATACAGTCGTAGGTTATCAGACCCGACGCCGTTCGCCGACCTTGCTCAGATCTCCCTCTCTCATTAGCAGAAGTGTGAGTCCTCATCTTTCAAGGACATTATTTCATTTATCTCAGTTATGTTTGTTACATTCAGTTAGACTTAGAGTTAGCTGGGGAATTGTCCCAGCAGTTCATCAGTTAGATGGCTTTCAGATATAGACTTGATTTTCAGATTATCAGTGTTGTTCAAACTATTTTGATATTTACACAGTTTTTAAATTTTCTCATAAACGCTTTATGTTGTTATTTCAAGCTTCCACTATATGTGTTTTACTCTATATACCAGTGTATGATAGACCAGGGGTTGACTTGGGGTTACTCGTGACTCCAAGTACCGTGTCCCGTCTAGGGTGTAGACTCGGGGCGTGACAGTAAATTTCGACTAAATCAAAGAAATATAAGTAAATGAAATAAATATTAAACTAAATTATAATTTACACCATTATATATATATATATATATATATATATATATATATATATATATATATATATAAGTGGGAAACCCTCCAAGTTAAAAATTGGATTACCATTTTGCCCTTCAATCTAAAACTATTTCAATAATATTTTATGTACTAAAAAGTAAATATACATTACAATAAATATTATTAGACTATTAAACTAAATAAGAAATCTATAATTTTCATAATAGAGAATTAATGTTTTCATTTAACTTGCGTTATTTCACTTTATTCAAATTTAATTATAATTATTTATCGTCATCTTCATCAAACGTAAAAACTCAAGGGTTAAGGCAGCAAATACGGGCACTAGAAAAAGGGAAAAATAAATTGGAAGGAGATGAAATAATAGAAACAATACAAGAGGAAGAATTAATGACCGTAGAAAATTATGAAACCCTAGTATGTAATGAAGATAAAAAATTTACCACAATAAAAAGTACTTGTTATATATACAATTATTTTATTTAAAGTATCATTTAATATTTGATGGGTATTTTAGTCATTTATTTTTTATTTCACGACTTTCCACTTTTATAATTTAATAAGCGCTGTTGAAATATGAATATTATAACTCATTGTTATATTTTCTACTTTTTTAAAAAAAACACTAAAATAAACTTCAAATATAAATTAAATATTGAAATTATATATATATATATATATATATATATATATAATGAGATTTTCTTAACATTTGGTACAATAAAAAATATTATAAGAGAATTGTTTAAATGTAAACAAAATGTCGTTCAATCTTTGATGGGTAGCATGTGGGACTTCCGGTTTTTAGTATAATATGATTTTCAAGCATTATATTTGTTAGCTATTTAATTTAATTTTAATTCAATTTTTTATTTTTTTTATTTGGATTATTTAATTAAATATTTAAATATAATATGATATGATTTAAATATTATTATATAAAATTAAAAAAACAAAAAAAACATGTAATTTAATTAAAATTAAAATATTATTATTTTTTTAATAATATTTAAGTAATTTTTCAAAAGAAAAAGTTAAAGTTCGAAATTGTGAATTTTTATTTAGTTTTTAATATTGTTATATTTTAATTTATTGTAAGAGGCAAATGATAATCCAACTTTTGAATAGGGGCTTCCCATTTTAGTATATTATGATTATTTCTAGTTTCAAAGAGAGTTGAAGAGAATATTATGAGAATATTATTTTTCTCATTTCTATAAATAGATTTATATTAATGACCATTTGATAAAATATTTTCAGATAAATGATAATTATATAAGCAACTAATATAATTTGTTTGAGTGCATATCAAAAAGTAATACCTCGAATTTCTGTCAATTTTGTTTGATTATAAATTACATTTATCATCTATCGTAACAATATACCGTTCTACATATATCATCTAATGAATCTGCACAAGCTTACATGAGACACATGTGCAACGCACATGTCCAAGACTAGTATATATATATATATATATATATAAAGGATACTTAGAGGCATGCTGACGTGGCATGCCTCTAAGAGCTCCATTCATATTTTTCTTTTTTCTTATTTTTTTCATTTAAAATTATTTTTTAATTAATTTATTTAATTTTTGTTGTCATTTAATGTTATCACAATGTATAGAGAGTGTTAAATATAGCACATTTAACATAATTAAGAAAAATTATAATTAGGTTTAAATAAGGATTTTTAAAATATTTTTTTATATAACACATTTAAATATATCTATTTATATATAATATATATCCATATATATCTATACTATAATATAAAGTTAGGCATTAAGAAAATGACGTGGCACCTCTCTTTGGACAATAAATTCTATTAGTCTTTTATCTCTTTTCTTTTGATTGTTTTTCCTCACATTTTATTACTTATTATTTTAAAAATAAATGTGTCAATTACTACTCACTCTATTTATTATTATTTCATTGTAAAAAATTAAATGTCTCCAAAATTTACTACTCACTTATTTTATTCTTTATCGTAATATTAAAAAGTCTAAATATTTACTACGCAATCTTTTATTTCATCTATAAAATAAAAATATGTTATAATTATTTGTTTAATTTTTAAAAAATTAAAAAAGGAAATAATGATGTGATTATTTAAAAGTTGAATTACCAAAATGTTCATTAAAATAATAAGCATTTGCCATTTACTTAAACACTACTCCTATTAATAATTTTGTACAAAAAATAAATTTAATTTTAATAATTGTAAATATATATATATATATATATATTTAAAAAGACCCAAAGTATAAAATTAAAGGACCAAAATAGCCATCATAAGTTAAATGACGTTTTTGCCCTTCAATCAAACACCAATTCTATAATTTTTTATTTAATATATTATATCTCAAAATTTTAATATTAGAATTAATTAATTATCTTCCCAATTCTATAATATTTTTGTATAGAATTGTAAATAAACATCCCAAATTAATTATCTTCATCTATTTTTTCCTTTGATCCACTCAAATTTTACTTGAATTTTGTATCTTTTAGTTTGAAGCCCATGGAATTTGAGAAGACAACACTTAATGTATAATACAAAATCTAGAATATTTATAATTATGATATGATGTTTGAGTTTCTTTCAAATTTTCCGATACGAATATGAAACTCCAATATTTTCATTCTTTTATAAACTTAATTATGATTATTGTTGAAATTTAATGTATAATGCATATGGTACTAATTAGAATTTTTTACGCTACATCTATATATTATATAATTCTGATCTTATGATAAGTGACGTGTCATACTTCTATGATCAAAAAACTATGTTTTCTCAACTTCCTGATGATTTCCTATTTTCTTAACTTTTAGTTTTATTGATGATTAATTATGAGTACAAATATCATTTTTTTTAAAATAATAGTAAATAAGTTTGTATTAAAATCTATTACAGGTTAGATCATTTATAATCATATAGTTTTTAATGTGTATTAATCTCTAAATAATTATATGTTAATTAATTCTTGAGTCTCTTCATATTATATTTTTTGTGTTAATTTTTGTGCCTCTTTATATTACATCGGGATTCATCTTTTTTGGGCTTTTTCTTCACTTTATACTTTTTAAATTTTTGGTACCATTTATTTTGTATTAAAAACTCAAAAGTCCCTCTTTTAACTCACTTAATTATGATGAAAAACTTTTTTTAGAGCCTTTTCCCCTCTCCTGAAAATAATTATTAAATCCAATTAATTCATCACCTATAACTTAAATATAATTGCAGCATTGACAACGCTAGAAATAACTGGCTTATAAATATTATTCAAGTAGCTATTGATTTTTTCCTCCTTTGTGTATTCCTCATTGCACTCACCTCCTTCTCCATATCACTTTCTATTTATTTTCATCAAAATTTG
>JACEIK010004037.1:72762-91336 GCA_018107945.1 Datura stramonium
CTCACGCTCTCCTCTGTTTCTCGCGACTTTTCTGGAAATTATATGAAGTTAATGAAATAAACCGAAGTTGGAGGCTTTATATAATTGGGACTTATAAGTTACATTCAGGGAATGCGATTTATAAGTCGCATTTTGCCTTACGACGCGCCGACTTGGCGCTTGTCCGATCTTTCCCCGGACCTTTTTTAGCATGTATGGCATTCTAAAACTCTTAACCAACATGCGTAGGCCATCTACATGTCAAGAATTTATGGGGTGTAACAGAGGAAAATCGAAAATATCAGGGTTTGAGTTTCAATTTGTATATTGTTTTCTGTGAGGAGTGTGTGAAGTTCATAGAAATTTCTGTAACGTTTTTTGTGTCTACAATTCCAACACTTTTGGTATGTGTCAAAAATCTTTTCCTGGTCATAATATTTTTTTCACACTTATTTTTGAGTCTGCATAACAACATGTGCGCAGTAGAACTCTGGCAACAGATTAAGGCTGTTGTGATTTTATTGCTTTTCTAGGACAAAGAACTCTTTATTCGAGTCTGAAAGCAGAAGAATATTTAATTTATTTGCAAAAGAATCTGATAGTCAGATATGTTGGATGTTTCGATATCTCAATATCTGCTCAATTTTGACTCATGACTTTTAGGTTAGCTGCAGAGTTATCAGAAAGTTAATTAATACTACTAAAGAGGAGTTTCCTGGCACTATGGCTGCAGTTCAACTCTTTGGTATATATGAAGATCAGCAACCTAACTATGGAGCTTAGTGACATTGGGTTAGTACTATACATATCAGCTTATATCCAATTATATATCATCAATTTGTAGAATTATTCTTGGACATGATGTTAATGCTATGTTTTGATCTTCCCAACCAAGGATTAACGCAAGGTATTAGAAGCTTAACCCGAGTTGTCCGCTTACCAAAGGAAAAATTGCAACAGTTTTCAAGCACGAGTCAATCAGGTTATTATACACTTAGCTATTGTTGCACTTTTATGATCGTTGAAATGGTTTGAGGTGATAAATTTGACTTCAGTTTTACTTCATCAGCAACTAGGTAGGGTCTACTTGTCTCAATGAAGACCAGGACAACAGGACCAATTTAGCTAAAAAGAAGAGGAACCTAAGGGAGGGGATAGTTGAAAGTCGTGTAGCAGTCGATATTCCAGAATGATCTTCAATTTCTTCAAGCTCAGGGAAAAGACATAGAGCCAAAAGTATTAGGTACTAAGAAATCAAAATTTTCTTTAATTAGAAACTTGTTAAATATTTGTTGTCCTTCAATATGTTGTGATTGAATGTTCACTTTTACTAAGTATTAAGCTATTATCTGATAAAAGTGAACTAGCAGACTTCTTTCTTGTTATGTTCATATACATCAGACTTTTTTCTATGCTAACTTTCCCTAATTCATGGATTTGGGAATATTGATTCTTTGGCAGTGCAATTTGTGTAATGATAACCACTCTTCATTACTTGATCATATACCCTATTATTATTGGTAAGTTTAATTCTTTAGTTTCTTGTTAATGTTTTTCATGTGCAATGTCCCACTACTAGAAATAGAGATTTTTTCATTGCAAATCAATGAGAAATTTGTGTTATAAAACATGATTTTTCCACTCATTTCTCACCGAACTTGTTCAGTGGGAAAATGCATGGTGGGAAATAGTTTTCCACTGAAATAGTGGGAAATTTCATAATTTTTCATTTGAAAATACTATTATTATTTTTTTTTATCGGTGGGAATAGTCACTTAACATTTTTCAGTAGTAAATCAGTGAAAAAATAATAATTTTTTAGTAGTGTCCAAACTTCAAACAGAGCAAGTAGTAGTAGTTGGAGATTCAAGACCGGTTACAAAGTTTGTTATTTTTTGTGTCTGGTTACAAACCTATGGTCCCTTGTGATGTGAGGATTTGAGTCGTAATTAACTAGAATGTGATCTATAACAAATGAAATTGTTCACACATTGAAGTTGACACTTATCGGAAATAAGAAGAGAAAATTTAAAACGGTTGATAAATTCAATTTTTGTGCGAGGCTTCAACTCTAGCAATCGGCAATAACAGCTTAGAGAATATAAAGATAGCATATGTTTCAATTGCCTTGAAGGTTTTGGTTATATTGGTTGAAGAAATTGCTAAATTTGATATCCAAGTTGGTTCAAGGAGAATTAATGGGAGATATATCTAGTTGCATCATTTTTAATATTTGAAAGGTATTATTAGCTTACTGTTGTATGCTTTCTTAAATTGACCATCTGACTCTTTTTAATGCAAAATAGTGCCAACTTTGCTAGATTTTAGAGTTATGTTAATGAATGAGTTTAACCTGACATTTTCATCACAGTTGCGACAAAGACGATTAAAATATTGCAGCTTCTCGGCAGAAGCCTTGTGCAGCTTATAGAGTTGGTTGGACAAAAATGAAAGCCATTGAATTTAGAGAATTCATCTTTATCTGGGCTGATAAAGTTGACCTCTGTAGTTGGGATGTATTTTCTTGCTTTCTGCTATTTTTGGGTGGGTTTCTGTACATACACTTTGTTGGAGAGGAGGATGGGCTCAATTTGGTGGTGTTTGTTGTATGGAATTCTCATGTATCTCATTTTATTAGTTGTACATAGTTGTTATTTTGTATTATGGATATTTGATGAAATTGATTGTTAGACTCAAAACAAGATTAGCTTTTGAAATCAAATGTCGTAAATTTTTCTTTTTTTATGTTTTTGACGTTAAGATAATGAATTAATAGTTGTTTTTTATTTATTGTGATTTTAATGAAGCACGGCATTTTTTTATATTAACATTGCAAATTTGTGGGCAGTTTTATTAGTAATAAGGTGAGTCATTAATGAAAATGTAAGATACAAATTTTAGGTGATTTTAGTGGTCATTGTTATTGCGCAGAATAAGTGCCACTAAAATTGAGACCTTTTAGCTGCAATAGTTGACATCTTTACTAGAACTCTTTGTAATTGCCACTTAAGTCTATCGCTACATTGGATCAAATGGTAATTAACTAATTACCGGTAAAAGCTTTAGTGGTAATATGTATTGCCGCTAAAGTGCATATTTATTGCCACTAAAAGTCTTTATTATTGTAGTGTGAGAATGTTTCGTAAAAAGGAAGAATAAATTGAATGATTGTGATAAGATAAAAAATGGTGAAAGGTATAATTAATTGAGCACAGATTGTTGTAAGTTTTGTGTGATGTTAGACCTTGTGTAATTGATAAGGTTTTGAAAGAAGTAAGGTTGCCAACAAAGTCAAGTTACTACCTAGATCAGTACCGCTACAACGATAGAGGTTTCGCTGCGGCGAGACCACGACATCGGTCAAATTATCACTACAGTGAGGCCTAAACAGTGTGCAAGCCAGCCTTTGTGGCTAAGATGGATAAAGAAATACGAATGCATGGTTAATAACTGTCGTGAATAAAGAGTAAAGAAATTATCTTGGTAATTGTTGAGTGATTGTTTAAACTGAATTATTGATTGCATATTAATTTTATGCTATTATGTGAACTAATTATAGTCGGCCGATGATGCCTACCAGTACGTGTGGTATACTGATACTACTTTTGCTACACCTTTTTGGGTGTAGGTTGTGGCAGGTGAATTGCAGTTTTATGATTGACGAGACGATACTCAGCATTAGCTTCTGCATTTCTTTTGAAGGCAAAGTTGTGTCTTTTTACTTGTCAATATTCTAAAGAAAGTTCCTATACCTATCTAGACTAGATCTTGGGAGAGTCAAGATTTCTGGGGAGGATTTTATTGAACTTTTAAAACATTATTGATTTGTGCAAATAGATGAGTCTTGTAAATATTTTTGTATGTGCCCACACGACCCGCTTATGTGGGGTCGTGAAAAGTTGATATTAGAGTGTCTAGATTACCAGATTCACAAGTATAAGAGCAATGTCGAGTAGGCTCCTAGGATTGGTGTGTAGACGTCCACATCTAATCTTCAGAAAGTTACAAGGCATATAGCAAGTTCATACTTTATTCTTTCCTATCGTACCATTCGAGCGAATCAGTTACCTGGGTTGAGTTCAATTGGTATATAGAAAATTTCAATTGGTATCTCAATGGACATAATTAGTATCTATAAGATTACAATTGGTATCTGGCAATGTATCCATGTTGACATGCGAGTTGATGATGAAGTGTTAAATGTTAGTGATAATGAAGTATAATAAGGGTGGCAAAGGGAGATCAATATTGACCAGAGGGACGAATATCCCTATTTGTGTTCTGCTCGGTGAGTTTCGCTGTAGCAAGGTGTGTCTTGCCACAACAGACCCGCTACAGCGAGAAGTGGACCGCCATAGTGGGTCCACTACAGCGGAAAAGTAACCGCTACAACGGATGGCTGCTAGACAGAATCCAATTCTCCCATGTTTGGAAAATTTTCGGTTAGATCAAAGGTTGTGAATCGAGTACATGTGTATATGAGAATTGTGATTTATATAATCATGGGGCCAAAACACGATCATTGTCATCTGAATGCCCCAACGGGCATTTGTACCCCAAACACAGAGAAAAATAGAAAACCATCCAACAACGAGCAAAAAGAGAAATTGTTCAGCAATTGGCCTTTCGAGAATAGAAAATATCTAAGCTAAAGGGGAACAACAGGAGAAAAATACATTGTGACCTGACTAGCCGGAAGCCTCATTGTTGTCATCGCCCGGTTCACTGGCCTCCTTGTCCTCGCCACCGCTAAGGAAGGAGTACTCTGAGATATTTCTCGGGGAAAACGGGGGAACCCTAAGGCATAGAAGGAGGGTCTGGTAGATCTTTTTCACCCTTTCCACATGGGACGAAAAGCTAGTCCCAAAATCGTCTTTCTTTTTCTCCTTCTCTAGAACATCTCAGAGCTCAACATGGTCCTGGGATAATGAGGTAACCTCTCCATATAAACCCTTGGGGTCCACATCAACTGTATTATATTAAGCATCTCCTTGGGACAGTCTAGGCAACCTACCCAGTAACTCTCCTATAGCTGCCAAATCAGCCTCTATCCACTAGAAAGGTCCAGTGTGCTTGGAGGAACTAACCCCATCACCGCCAGAGCCATCACTTTTATCCTCTGAGTCAGCCTTCCTCTCCTTCCTGCCCCTTCCAGACGCACATTTCACCCTCAAGGGATCGAAGGGTGTATCAAACCCCAGCATACAAACCCTCTTCTCCCGATGGACACTTGCCTAGCGACAGAGCATAGTGCTGAGAGAGGAAAACAACAGATTTGCCCCACTCTGAGCTTGAAGAGTTTAAATCACCACCCCACCCAAACTCCTCTATTTCTAGTACAAAAACTTTAGAAGAATAGGTTATAGAATGTAGAGGAAAATTTAGATTGCTTGAGAATGTAAATACTAGCAGCATGCTTCGATAGTCTACCCACATTAAGAGCAAAAGAAAAAGAATCTTTCTGACCCTATTTTAACTCTAATCCATGCATAAATACATGAAAATACGAGCATTGTAGAGTAAGTAAAATAATAAAGTTGTGGGGATGAGAATTACCTGTGAAATCGAGGTAAATCACGAAGGAAGTGGGGATAATTAAGCCAAAAGTCAGAATAAAAATGGGAGAATGAACCAAAAACCATCATTTCTACCCTTAATCTGAAATTTTAGCTTTGCTGCAGCAGACAGATTTCTGCTGCCGCGAGACCGCTACTATGAAAAAACACCACAAGAGTAGTTGGGTACGTTCCAGTGATATGTTAGATGTTTTCAATTCCCATGATGGTCAAAAATGTCCTGAGTACCTGAAAAATGGAGCCTTATAGAGGACGGTGATAACATGGGGGTTGCATGAGCAAAATGCGATGTGGGTTACAGTTGAGGAATGCGGGAGACTCGGGATTAATGGGTCGACTCGAGTGTGGAAATAACATGTAGAAATGACATATGTGGGACTCTTTCCCAATTGGAGATGCGGAGATGGGAGAATTAAATTTGTGTGTCGTGTTCGTGTAGTATGCATGTTCGTGTAGTATGCCTATTAGCATTGTAGGACCTTGGAAACAGGATTTAGTGAAGTTTCGGTTAAGTCCAACTATGATAATGATAAGACCATGGTAAAAAGGGTACAACCATAATTATGACCCCATACAGATTTGGACTGTGATGCGATAAAAAACCCCTATATATCGCCTGAGGCCATTCAGGGATGAACGGTTGTTTAATTGGTATATGATGTAACGACCCATTCGATTTTTATAGAGCCTTGATGACATTGGCGTAACGATTCAAATTTTGTGGGCAACAGGACCGCCATAGAGAACGATCATTATCTGTAGCGGGATCGCTACATCGGTATATTTTCACTGCAGCGGACAATGTGAGATAGAAAGACAGTTTTAAGTCAAAATTTCAAGATTTTTCACCCCATTATTCTGAGGCATGAACTTGAGAGTATAAGGAAGATTTTCTAAGGGCTTAGTAGTATCTCCTTCCCAAAGGTATGAGTTCTAACTCTTTGTTTCCCTCATTCAATTCCCTAACACCCAGAATCATAGATACTCTCTGATGGTGAATTCCTAGCTAAGAACCCTTGGTTTTGAAAACTAGGACCAGAGTTATAGGAATGATTGGGTGTTGACTCCTAGGCCTAAAAGTGGCAAATTAACACTTTCTAGGATGAAGGTAATTATAGAACTTCGTTTTAGTGATAGTTTAAGACCTAGAATTCGGTGAATTTGAAACCCTTAATCTTAAAAACTACTTTAATAGGGTTAAAGGAGTAAAAGACTCCATGAACTAGGTTTAAAGGATCATTGTAGATTTGGGTTATGACAATTTAGCCTATGATTATCGAATTGGACCATATAACAGATAGAATGGAGTGGGTTGAGTTCTCAAATCCTTGAATCAAAAAAGTAGCCTATTGATTGATTTCTTAATATCTTATTTCTAGACTTTGAACGTTCGGAGGCGTTGAAAAAAGGCAAAGCTCCCGCGAAGAAGCTGCATATTCCAGTTTTATGATCCAGGTAGGTTACGACTTATCATTGTGTTAGACTGTAAGTGGTGAATTGTATACGTGTGTACTATTAATGTATAATTGATAAGGATAAAAGGACATAAATTATGATGACGTGATGAAAGATTTGTAGTGATGTAACTATAAGTTTGGAGGATTAATTCTAAGTATGGGAACATGTGTGAAACCTAGTTGATAATTAATTATTGATAAAATACTCTTGATGTGATGTTCTTGATAATATGTTTTTGATAGTGGAGTCTTGAGGTGATATTCTTGATGGCATGTTTTGACGACATATGATTGTGGTTATTCTTGATGGTATATTTTTGGTGGTACAATCTTGAGTGAATAATTGTAATACTCCAAATAAAGGGAAGAGGTGAGGTGATCAGACCTAGTTTTATTATATGAGCTTAATGTTGCAATTTAATAATTAGGAATGAAAATGTAAGGTTGGTAGTGTAATTAACCAGCTTAAACGAATTCGAGGAAGAGTGTTTATGAGAACTCATAGTAACAAGGTTGTGTAATTAAATCTGAAGTACGTTAAAATGATTATTGTACATTAACGAAGTTTCTTTGTGATTGAATGTGTTAAAGGGACAATGATGGGTCCTAGTGAGTTGGTAGAAATGGTGACTAATAAGAACAATATGTTGATCAATATTTAAAAAACCTGATCATGTGATAGATCCTTATGTGAGAGGGTAGGAAAGGTTGAACCGATTAATTATGAAGGTTACCTTGATGTGTTTAGTTATTGTGATAGATGACGCGATAATAGGCTAATTGATAGATAACTAAAAAAATAGGAAGTTACAGTTATGTAGAGTCAACTTTAACCAAGGATTTACTCAAGTCACAAATTGCTAAATATGATTACTTGATCTTCGAACGTTGACCATGATAGAGGTAATGATGATTTAGTTATGTTCTGTAAATGAACTCCGAGATGAATAAATTTTTTTGTTGTTGTGAAATTGAAGTGCAATTGTAATAATTCAGTGTGTACATATAAGTGGTCATATGTGTTGACTAAATCAATAGCATGTTGAATTATACAAATGATTGTTGATTTATATGTCTTTCTGAACTGTTCTATAAGTGGATTGAATGAAATGCACGATAAGTTATGCCGATGAATATTGGTTGATATCTCACTCTGAGTTGTCACATGAGGTGACTGATCGATAATCATATTGAATATATTGATGAAAGTTGGATAATAAGTCCTTATCCTGAGATGAGAGGCTCGTGTACGAGGTGAGCATTCAAATGAGCAAACTAGTATATGTATGAGTACTTGGATAGGAGTGGCTCTGCCCGAGATAAGCATCCAAGCGATCAGTATGTGTGATTGTACAAACAGGTATGAGTAAATCTTCATACGGCTGGGTGTACGAACATGAGTACACAGACATGTATGATGAAGGGTTCATATGGTTGCGTGTACAGTACATGAATTTTTACAGTCCCCTGCAGGTCATGACTGGAAGGGCAAAATGAAGACCCTCTAGTATGTGTGTACAATGATGTGACAGAGGCATGTGCCCCGCATATTATCGGTGGTATGATAGTGATAGAGATCAGTACAGGTATGTCATGATATATATACGGTTGTGAGACAGAGATCAGTACAGGTACATTTGATGTACATATGGCTGTGTGATAGAGTTCCATGACAGATATGACATCGATATGGGTACAAATATTTGATAAAATAAAATTATTGATGACAAGTCTATTTACCATGTGTTTGGTGTGCATGTGATCTGCCGCATAATTGTGCCTTACTTGTATTATAAGTCTTGGTGTTTGATGCAATTGATTGTGTATGAGTTAATATTTGCGTGCACGATCGTTCGGTAAATTTGATTTATGTATTGTTGCTGGGTTACTCATGACTGTGAGAATGTTTCGTAAAAATGGAGAATAAATTTTTCAATGATTGTGATAAGATAAAAAGTGGTGAAGGGTATAATTAATTCAACACATATTGCTGTAAGTTTTGTGTGATTTTAGACCGTGTAATTGATAACGTGTTGAAAGAAGTAAGGTTGCCAGTAAAGTCGAGTTTCTGCCTAGATCAGTACCGCTGCAGCAATAGAGATTTCGCTGCGGCGAGACCACGGCAGCGGTCAAGTTACCACTGCAGTGAGGCCCAAACAGTGTGCAGGCCAGCCTTTGTGGCTAAGCTGGATAAAGAAATACGAATGCATAATTGTCTTTGTAATTGTTGACTGATTATTTAAACTAAATTATTGATTGCATATTAATTTTATGCTATTGCGTGAACTAATTATAGTCGGCCGATGATGCCTACCAGTACATGTGGTATACTGATACCATTTTTGCTACACTTTTTTGGGTGTAGGTTATGGCGGGTGAATTACAGTTTTATGATTGATGAGGCGATACTTAACATTAGCTTCTGCATTTCTTTCGAAGGCAAAGCTGTGTCTTTTTGCTTGTCAATATTCTAAATAAAGTTCTATACCTATCTAGACTAGATCTTGGGAGAGTCAAGATTTCTGGGGAGGATTTTATTGAACTTTTAAAACATTATTGATTTGTTCAAATAGATGAGTCTTGTAAATATTTTTATATGTTGTTCAAAAAGGGATTCTCCTATTGAATTAGAGTCAATTTAGGTGCCCGCACGACCCCCCTATTTGGGATCGTGACAAGTACGGGACAGAGCACCAAGCTATGGCCGGTCAAGATAAGGTGGAGAGTTCAGCCGCAACGAAAGAGTCTGAGATCTTCATCAGTCATTAAGTAACTGAAGTAAACATGCAAATAATGAACTTTATGAGGATGAGATTCACAAGTTGTGCTCCCTGGAGTTTTATTATAAATAGTTTTCTAATCACTCATTGTAGAGATCGTTGTTCACTCACTAAACAATACATTGTTCTCTTATGTTTCTCAAGCTCTTTAGTTTCATTACTTATTATTCCAATTCATACCAATAAATATCACGCTTACACGATGAGGCTGCCAGCTATCAACATCAAATCTCATGCTCATTATATTCATTTACTTAGTTATTTCAATTCAATTTCGCATCTATTGTCTCTTCTATTTTGTTCACATCAATTAAGTAAGTTACACTATACAAATTATATTTTTTGATCATCTAAATTCACATGTTCTTGAGCCATATTTATAAATTTAATTTTACCATTTTAAGGGTAAATAATTTGACGCCCGTCATAGGGACAAGAAACTGTGGTATTATTTTGACGTACTTATTCACTACTAACTTATTTTGTTTCTTTGTATTGCAAGACAGTTCACCAACAATGGACCCTAATGAAAGGAACATATTGCCCGATGGTAACCAAGACAATAACGACTTGCCTTAAAGCAATGAGGAAATAGATATACCACTCGGTTTCGATGAAAACCTATAGGCCAGTAACAAAACTCTGAACCAAGAGGGAGATGTGACCCCCCTTCACAGGGGTAGCCACGATCAAATAACTACAAGGAGCCAAAACCCTTGATGACTTGTCTGAGGATGAAAGTGAGGAAGATGAAAAAAACCAAGGGAATGACTCGAAACCTGACAAAATTCAAACAGATCTTGACCTCGTAACAAAAAATCATAATGATGCACCTCTTACGTCATGATCTGATGATGACCTAACTTCAACAGACAGTTATGGGGTTCTCCAGTAATGCAAATCTCGAAACTCTGATTCATCTATCACTGTTATTATTGTCCAAGGAACCTCAGGCAACACCAAAAATACCTCGAGAATCGAGTTTTGAATAAATAATTGGATGGATGGAAAACTCTGAAAGCGGAGATATCCACAACAGATCTTTTCCAGGACAAGTTCATAAAGTGCATAAAGGATATATATTCCCTTGATGAATCAGATTTCAAGCGCAACCCCAATCCTCAAAGGTTTGGAATCCAAGAAATATGTCTAGTTGTCTTGTAAGACTAGCGCCACACCAATATTGATTCCAAAGAGATTCAAAATGCTAGATATTTCAAAGTACGACGGAATCACTAACTCATAGGAGCATATAATAGTGTATAGTACCATTGTTAAAGGGAATTACCTGACACCTAACAATATTGAGTCGGTCTTGATAAAGAATTCAGCGAGACGCTAACCAAAGGAGCTTTGGCATGGTATTCACATTTATCTGAACATTCTATTATTTTTTATAATATATGCTAGCATGTGCGTTCATTAAAGCCTATGTTGGAGCCCAAAAGGTGATCACAAACTTGGAAGAAAATGTGACAAGCAAATTAAAGGAGACTACTGAACAACATATCTGGTTGCAAACAAGATTAGAAAATTCACAGTTTTAGTATGACAATCGAAAAATATTGGGGGCTTTATACTATGCCACACCAAAAAATTATTTAGATCACACCATACAAATTGTTCAAGAAGCAGTGATCAATGAGAACTGGGATACAGAGAAACTACCAGAGCTACTACAGGAGAGATTGTTCCACACATTTTGGACACTATCAAACCACCAAATGAAGATAAAGGTATAGACAGACCATGGTGGTTACTTGATACCAAAAGGGACTTTGTTGTCAAATCAACATGAGAGTACATCAGACTGAGGGGATAGAAGAAGGAAGTTTATAGAAATATGTGGATAAAAGGACTAGATTTTAAAATAATTTTTTCATGTGGAGGTGGTGGAAGTACAAACTTCCTTTGGATGAGTGAACTTCCACTAGATGATGTTCTAGGAAAAATAAAATACAACATTGTATCTAAGTATTGGTGTTGTATCAACCCACAAGTTGAAACAATCCAACATCTATTTACAAAGTTTATTATTGCTAGGACTTGGTTCTATTTCTCTTCTTTTGCAGGTATAAATATTACTGTATTACAATTGCAATAAATTATTTTAAAATGGTGGCAAACACCTATCTCAAAAAGACTTAAGCTAGTCTATCAGGCTATACCATCAGTTATTTTATGGGAGTTATGAAAAAGGAGAAATGCTATAGAACATGGAGAGAGAATATCGTATGGAAGAGTGTTATATCAAATATACTTTATTATCTAAAGATTAGTTAGTTTAAGAATCCCTCTCTTAAACATGTACCAAATAGATGAGATGACCTATTACTAACACTGAAACAAGGAAAGACCAGATTGAAAATTTTTAAAAAATGGTACCAACCCCACCAGGTTGGTATTTATGTAATACAGATGAAGCCTATAAAGGAAGCCCAAGAAAGAGTACTTATAGGTTCTGTGAGAAACCCATCAAGAAACTTAGAGTATGCAGAAACAAAAGAATTGAAACATATCATAAACAATGAAGCAGAACTGATAACAGTAAAGGAAGCAATTAAATACTGTAAAAATAAACAGTTGAACCAGAGCATCATACAAACAGACTCTAAAATACTTCAGAAGATTCTAACAGAAGGATGGAAGTCACTGTGGAGACTAGCATGCTATTTAGAGGACATAAAGGAACTAACATCCAACATGAAAATACAATACAAATATATTTTTCGGAAAGGGCAATCAACTGGCAGATGCTCTAGCAATTTAGGCTTTAACCAAAGGAAGGGTGACATGCCAATAGTTTTGGGAGCTCAAAATTGAGAAAAAAAGAATACTCAATAGTGACAAATCACTAGTACTGAATCTCAGAATCAAAACAAATAGTGAACATTTAAAAGAGATAGAGCATAGAAGTAACACACTGCAACACCAGAACTCAAGAACAAGCAATGCATCACAAAAATACAATGACCCAGAAAAGAAGGAAAAAGCTATGTGAAGGCACAAAAAGCATACATATAGAATAAATAGATAAGAAATAGTAGAGGAAATACCGACATCAGTCTGCTAGTTCAACTCAAAGAAGAAGACCCCACAATAAAAGGGTGAGAAGGATATGGAGGCAAGAACACAAGCAAGAGAAAGAATAACAATAAGGAAGCGTACCTAGAAAAAAACCCAGACCTTCTGCTCGGAGCTCTTCCACTGTTGGAGAAAATGAAAAGACGGAAGCTTCTAGAGAAAGAGAGAAGGGCAAAGGAGAGAATATATATATATATNCTATAGCCGGTTCTTTGTTTGGCTAGCCTTTTTTAATCTTATTAATTTATTTTATGTTGGTTTTAGATTTTTTTCTTTTACTTTATCTATTTTTTAAAATACAATTATTTTTTTCGGCTTTCATGTTATATAAAGAAACTACATGAAAAGAAAATTAACGATTAATATAAATTGCTTAGTGGGGAATATCCCATATTTTATTCTAAAAAATAATAATAATAAAAGCCTAAAAGGTGCAAACTTGGAAAGCAAACATATTCGAGATGAAGCAAGATAGCATAGAGTTTCTCAGAGAGTATGTGGCCCGATTTCAGAGAAAAAGGATGATGCTTTCATCAATACCCTAGCTATGAGTGGGCGGTAGAGGACCTCACTAAGGGTCTTAACTCGTCATGTTTAGATGCCTAAAGAAAATTGAAGGAAAGCCTGATGAAGTTCTTGACAGTAACATAGAAAGATATCCTGAATGGGTATATATCAAAAATACGCATAGAGAATGATCAAATAAGCCTCAACATCTTTCATGGACCGAAATCGAAGCTAGCTGAATTTCAATCGGAAATCTTTCAAGAGTCGGTTTGAACCTTAGCCATCATTGTCAAGACCATGAGATGATAGGAGGTTAGAGTATGCACAAATTAGAAAAGATAATATGGAGTCACTGAAAAGTGATGTACATGAAGTGGATGGAACAACAGCTGCTTGAAACATCACTATTGTTAAGAAAAATCCATACTATCCCGAGTAAATTATTTAATTCATTCACCTTGCCCTATTTTGTGAGTGCATAAAATAGTAATATATTTGAGTCGTTCTAAGATTCGACACTTTAAAAATGCAAAGAATAATCTAAGCATTTAGAGTAAAAAGAATTATGTGCAAAACTTATAAACTAAAAATGTACTTCGACTAAAATTAAAACCCAAGATCTGCTTGAGAATCAATGATGTTAAACGACACTTCAAATGCCTCCAACCTTGATTTGTATCTGGTGGTCTTAATCTATAAGATTCGACTGTTTGGAAATATTGAAAGTAGTTCTAAGTGTTAAGTAAAAGGATAAGTTTCATTAAACTATACAGGACTTGAAAAGGCCTGGGACTACTCCAGCAAAAAAAAAAAAGAGAAAAGTATATAAGCCATCAAAGATTTGGATGACCAGGTCTATTGAAGGTGCAGCCTTTTGGGTTTCAGCTAGAGGAGCCAAGGAACAATGTCATCGATCACCAAAAAGGTAGGTGTGACTGAATTTATAATGGCCTCAATTGCAAGAATCATAAGGGTTGAGTCATGGGTGAATAGATGCAAATGAAGGTGCTGAAATATGCTCCTCTCTTATCATTATATATCGCCAAAATTGTCCAAATCCTTAAAATCACATTGCGCTTCCTCCAAGGTCTTTCTGTCGATACTTCAGATGTAATAATTCTTCTCCAACATATATCAATCTTTGGCGGCGGCAAAATCAACGACAACTCTGTCATTTAATTTTCTGAATTCTGCACTTTTTCTTTCAATCAGTTTTTGTTCCAAATGAATTTTTTTAGCACGATTTTTAATGAGGCGGCAACATAAAAAGTATCAGAATAATCACATCTTTTTTCACCAAGAAGAGAATAAACTCTTACACTAACCAGCCCCTGTTCCACAGGTGCCCAAAAAGTGAGGGGACTATCCATATGCGGTAAAAATTAGATATGACACATGAGTGAATTAGAAAGCAACACATGGCAAGAAGGAATATGTCATATGTAACTCAATAGGGATAACGCCGTGTATTATCATTTGAGTGTGATCGATGAGAGCAGTCATGTTAACAAAAGTTTTGAAGCCAAGATGGCTAGGGCCAGTTTCATATCAACAAACCCCGCCTAGCTCCGGAAGTACAGGATCAAGCACCAGGTTGTGGCCGGTCAAAATAAGGTCGAGAGTTCAGTTGCAGTGGAAGAACCTAAAATAACCGTCGGTCATTACATAGCCGAAGTAAACATGTAAATAATGAAATTTATGAGGGCGAGATTCACAAGTTGTGCTCCCTAGAGTATTGTTATAATTAGTCTTCTAATAACTCGTTGTAGAGATCATTGTTCACTCACTAAGCAATACATTGTTCTCTTGTGTTTGTCAAGCTCTTTAGTTTCATTACTTGTTCCAATTCGTATCAACAAAGATCACGCTTACCCATGATGCTGCCAACTATCGGCACCAAATCTCAGGCTCATTCTATTCATTTACTTTATCATTTCAATTCAATTTCATATTTATTATTGTCTCTTCTATCTTGATCACATTAATTAAGCAAGTTACAATATACAATATACAAATCAAGTATTTTGGTCATCTGAGCAGTATGTCCTTGAATCACGTTTATAAATTCAACTGTATTGTTTTAAGGATAAACAAAAATATTTCTATCAAAGGCGATTCCATACTCAAAACTCGAAATAATAACTTTGCATCATTCTAATTAAACAAGTTAAAAGTTGATTTTTCACGTTGACCATTTTTGCTTTAGAATAACTAGGGCATAGCACAATTCTTCTTGGAGGAGGGTTGTTTGTCCGGGTGATTGGTCCTGCCATAATGTACTTCTACCTATTATAGCACCGCGCAAAAGCTAAAGCGCTACATAGAGCTCTTTTATTATAGGGTGCTCAGATGCACCTAAATTCTGATGGTTCTACGTCCTTTCACCAGTGATGGTAAATCGACTGGTGCCATTATGAAGTTGGTACTTGAGCTTTTAAGTTCGTGTAAGGCGGAGAGAATGAAGGGATAGTGGAAGACATACTGACCTGACGAGGTAAGAGAGGACTAGTTGTCCCTTATGTTCCTCTTGTTAACAGCGAGGATCTTTCCCTTGAATTAGGAAATGTTAATATGCCTCAAGATGAAGAGAGTGAAACTAACCCTGAAATTTCTAATATTAATCTTACGATTGCAGTCAAGAAAGGGAAAAAAGAGCCTGTACCTAACTCCCTTTGAACTTATATATAAAAGGGACAAAAAAAGAGTACTATATCCCTTGACCCCCGGAATGTGATCTGAATCATTGGTTACAGCTTGCCTTCCAGACAAATAAAAGAACTTAACCATTCATTTCAGCCAAAAAAAAGAAAGAAAAAAAAAAACTGAACGTAACTCAGCACATTACTGTCATCCAAGAAATACATCCTAATTAAATATTTGCTTTGCCAGTTGATAGAGTAATATAAATGCATTCTACATCCACTTGGCTACTGAATAATATTACTTAGCACTACTCTTCTTCTTCTTCTTTTCTATTGTCATCAATCATCATCAAACCATCACCAAAATTGACTCTTTCCCACCAGCTTCTTCTCTTTATTTGGACATGTTCAAACTTGTCTTACATTACTACATAAACCGGCGGACAACCAAATTATTTATACCCTAAAACTCCTACGTACCCTTTTTTTAAAATTTAATTAAACAAAAAACAACTGACCAATTGTGTGCAAGTTTGAAGAAATAAATTATTTATACGGTTGTTTGTTTACTTTTCTCTTTGTATTATTTTCAACTTTAATACTCCATTGACTTGCTCGATCCCTTTAAATATTCTTGTCACACCTCCTTATATTTTCTCATATTTCTCTTTTGGAAAATGCCTTTTCCCCCCTTTTCTCCATCTCCAAAATTTGCATCATCTCCTTATAATTCTTTCCTTCCAACCTTTGACTCTCTAATGTTTCCGATGGACCAACGGGAAAACCCCGCCGGAAAGTCACCTAGGAGGGAGCTCCAAGGACCCCGACCGGCCCCACTTAAAGTGCGTAAAGATTCCCACAAGATCAGAAAACCACCGGTGGCGCCGTCACAACTACAACACCACCAGCAACCGCAAGCTCCGCCGCGGCCGCCGGTCATAATATATACCGTGTCCCCCAAGGTAATCCATGCAAACCCTAGCGAGTTCATGACGCTAGTCCAAAGACTGACGGGGCCGGATCATCATTCCACGTGTTCCACCTCGGCAACTGCCACGTCATCATCATCCTCGTCTTCGCTGTCTTTCTTCCCTTTCCAAGAAAATATGAACACGGGCGCTATATCTCCGGCGGCTAGGTTTGCATCGATAGAGAAAACAAGGACGCCGGAAGGGAAAAAATTACAAAAAATTTGTGACATGGGAAATAATATGGTACATGAAGGTATAGAGATGGGGACAGAAATTGAAAGAAGTGGATTATTTCCTGGAATTTTATCACCAAATCCATCTTCTCTTCCCCCTATACCACCAAATTTCTTTTCACCACCATCTCATGATCCAAATCCACTAGGGTTTTTCTATGACTTAAGCCCCGTGTTACATAGTAACAAGAATTATTTTGAACCTACTTTTTTGCCTAGCCCTTCCAATAATAATTTCATTTCTCCAAGATTATTTCTATCTCCAGGTACTCCATATTTAGACCTTTTCAATAATCTATTTGACGGTTAATTAAAGAGGAAACATAGAAATGGAATTTGTGCTTCAAAATTCTTCAATGGCGAGGAAGGAACTCAAGGGGCAGAAATGGATTTTCACATCTTCTGTAAAGGTTGTCAAACAGCAGCTTAGGACGGGAAAAAAAAGTCAAACAACAGCTAGATTTTTTTACTATTTTGCCCCTTTATATTTGAAAATTATTGGCCATTCTATCAGCATTATATTTTTGGATCAAAGATATATGTATAAGTTTTGAATTTGTAATTTGTTCTTTGATATCATCGTTTCTTTTTTATCTCACACTTTGGCTTGTAATTTGCAGGATAACATCACTAATTTATTTAATTAAAAAATAAAATTGGAAGAATAATATCGGCTTTTCCCTTTCGGATATTAATGTGATGTTAGGGTTTTGGCAGAAAAAAGAAAAAGTTTTTTTTTCCTTTCTTTAAATGGCAGCTAAAGCTAATAAATGAGGTTTGATATTTGTGGACCTGCACGAGTTAGATATATCTACTTGACACTTCAATGGGACCCTTAAATTAAAAGTTTATCTTTGTATAATACTACACAAATATTGTTCGATAATGACTTGATAGGACTTTACAAATAAAATAAAATAAAATAAAGAGTTTTGCTCATGACACAGTTTCAATCCATTTTTGTTTAAAAGTAAAATTAAATTAATTAAATTAATTTTTTAAATATTAAAATTAAATCAAATATAATTCATATTCACCGATTTAGTTATTGTTGGGTTGGTTTGATTTTTAAGAAACCTAATGATATTTCTCTCTTCTTCTTTTCTCCTACAATTTAAAAAGAATTTTTCATCTTTTTTCAATTTATAATCTGTTATTAATCTTTTATTATTGTGGCTATAACTTTCTTGAATTATAGAGAAAAATATCTTAATACTATAGGCTTTACTCATGTGAACAAAGTTGATAAGAAATACAAAAAGAAAATATAGGTAAGTCTCGTAGTTTAGCCTTTAAATTTTCATGAATGAGTATACAAAGTATTTATAAAAATTAATAGATTGTA
>JACEIK010004037.1:94106-112773 GCA_018107945.1 Datura stramonium
CTATAGATTTGAATATATAAAAAAATAAAATAAGAAGTAATAGAAAAAGAAACGAAAAAAAAAAGAAAAAGAAAGAAGAAGCAGAGAAAAGCAATGAAAAGAAGCAACGAAAAAAGATGAAGAAGAGGATAGAAGAAGCAGAAGAAATATAAAGAAAAAAATAGCAGCAAAAAAAAAGTAACATAAAAGAAAAAAAAAAGAATGAAGAAATAAAAAATAAATTAGTAAAGAAACTAGGCTAAAGAAGTAATTATAAAAGATGGGCTAAAATGGATAATTATTTTATCCTAAGTTTCACAGAGGGTAATCTTCTCTTACTTTTATACAAAAATTTCTGAGCAAAAATACACCATATATGTCAACTCACGTCTAAAATACATTAGTTCCATCATTTACTCAATCTCTAAGATGTTGACCAGAATTCATCCCTTTAATATTCCTCTACTTGATATATCCTAATTGTACCTTTATATTGATATGGTCAGCACTTAAATTGATTATAACAAAAAGAAGGGGAGAGGTTTGAAATAATATGAATTATCTTATAAAAAAAAGCTTAAACAAATCCCAGCAAATTCTAAATTAGTGATTCAACGATATTAGTGGATATCCTCAAAACCATCCTTCAATTTCTCTACTACTTGATATATTAGCATCTTCTCTAAACCATTTTCCAAGTTATGTGGCCCTTAATTAAGTTTCTTGTTTTCTCACACAAATACAACACCCTCGCTCTTTTTTTTCAGGCCTTTTCATTTTCTAGAACTAAGATTTTAGATCACCTTACAAATTTTTAAAAGAAACAAGGAAGGCATTCATTGATTTTCTGTTAAATAGGATTAATTAGCATCTGTCTTATCCAAGAAATGGATCCAACAGAACTACGTAGAGTTTTTCATATGTTCGATCGAAATGGGGACGGAAAAATTACAAGGAAGGAGCTTAGTGATTCATTGGAGAATTTGGGAATTTATATCCCTGAAATGGAACTTGTGCAAATGATTGAAAAAATTGATATAAATGGAGACGGGTATGTAGACATGGAGGAATTTGGAACATTGTATCAGTCAATAATGGACGAGAGGGACGAAGAAGAAGACATGAGAGAAGCTTTCAACGTGTTCGATCAAAACGGTGATGGATTCATCACCGTGGAAGAGTTGAGATCCGTTTTGTCATCTTTGGGTTTGAAACAGGGGAAAACGCTAGATGATTGCAAGAGAATGATCATGAAAGTTGATGTGGATGGTGATGGAATGGTTGATTATAAGGAATTTAGACAGATGATGAAACGTGGTGGATTTGCTTCTTTGAGCTCAAGCTGACATGCATGCATGTATACTCTAGTGAAAAAAGAGATAAGAAAATGGTGTTGTTTGAAATGAACGATGTTTGGGAATTTAGAAGGTAGATATACAAAAGAGTCAGGAATCAGTTAGCCATTTGTATATGATCAAAAAACTTACTGGAGCTAATGCACGACTTATCTCCTAAATAGTTTGATCAAATACAGTTGCGTGTATGACTTTTTCTTTCTTCTTGTTTATATTGTTCTTCAAACAAGTCAATTATATTAATGACCGGGTTTGTATTTATTTTTTAGGGTTTGTAATATTTTCATCCATTCCATATGTAACGATGTAGCTTTACTTCTGCATGCGTATGTGTTGTTATACGCTAATTACATTGTGTTCTTAATTTCTATTTTACCATATTCATATCCTTTTTACACAATTTTTTTAAGGGAAATGTGTATCATGTTGAAAATTTTACATAAAATAATTGATTACGAAAATAATAGAAAATTCTTGAAAGCTTGAGGCGTATCAAATAAACTATCTTTAAGGATATTTCACATGTGTAGGTGTATTCCCAGAATTCAATAAACTCTTTTAATATAAAATTAGGAGTCAAAATCTAACAAAGAGTAAATAAAGAAGAAAACCCAGATAAAAAACTACTTAAAAGAAAGGGAAAATTCTATTAATATTTCTGCTCCACCAAATGAAAGAACTTTCTTATAAATAGGTAAAAGAAAACAATCTTATAGGAGTGTGGTTGTGAACAGATTAAAGGCTCCAATAGTAATATACATAATAAATAACAATAAAGGAGAATAATGATCTTAAAGAGCCTAATGATTGATGGTTAATACAGAATATATGATCTTTTAATTTGGTCAAAATAACATTAGAGGAGTTTTTAATATCCTCTCATTAACCAGTCATTCAAGACTAATTAATGGCATCTTAAAACAATGAATAGATAAAAAAATTTTGAGATACTAAAATATTTTTTCTACAGTTTCCCATGTATCTCAACAATAATAATAAAAAATAGAATAAAATAAAAAAATTTTGCTAGATTTTCACATATAAGTATGTGTCAAATCTGATGTATTAATGTCACGATTAAAATTGCCATGATTGACACCCACACTAACCCTCCGGTGGGTGCACCATATCTTACCAACTGACCCAACCATTTAATAATCGTTTAACCAAATTCAAGCACTCAAAATATAAATAATAAAAGGTTAACTAAATATAAAAGCAATAGCGGGAGACTATATATTACAATTTCAAAACTGGAAAGTCATCGTGCAAGGACTCTAACTAAAAATGTCTAAGAATAATAATACAACAAACAGTATAAGCAATGTATGAATAGAATAGACATCATTCTAAAGAAGATCTGCGGCAACCTAGATAGAATAGCTCGCCCTCGGATTAGTCAACTAGATGCTCTAAATGTTAGGCCGCGAATAAGGCTCTGGAATAGTGTCTGCACTCAAAGAAAAGTGCAAGAATAACATCAGTATAAATACTATGTATTGGTAGGTATCATAGGCTGACTCAGATTAGTCACAAGTATATATCACAATTCAATACCAACAAATAACCCGCTTGACCATATATAAACAATAGTCCAATAAGTCAGATAGTCAATTACACCCAATCAATACATCAACCTCAGGCTTAACAATGTCAACCAATCACAGATGATATATGTCTCTAAAAGTAGACGTAAGAAAATATCATATAGAACATGTCACGCCCCAAAACTAGGGGAGGGCGTGACTGGCTCCCGATAGCTAACTTAACTGACTAGGAAGCCGGCTATATGACATCTGTAACTGTAACACTTAGGCCGTCTAGACCAAATGTCACAATTAATTAGAGTACAAACTGGACCCATAATGTCTCAATAATACAGGGTAAACAACTGAAATGCAAACAAGGCTATGAGTATGCTAAACCAAATAACAAAAAACCGACAAGGCCACAAACTGAATAACACTATATACACTAAGTTCATAAATCCTTTAAAGTGCAAACTGACTGATGGTCGGAACAAGGCTCCAACGTACCCATAAGTGCATCTCAAAACGCTAACTAAAACAAAACCAGATCTTAGCTCCAGAAAGAAAGGAGCATACCAACACATGCACAGATCTCACGAACTGTTACTGCAACTTGCAATCCTTACCTCTACCTGCACCTGCAGCACCAAGATAGGTTCCCAAGCGAAGGGACATCAGTATGAATGAAATGTAATGGTATGTAAGATTGAAAACTGTAAATATATAAGATAGCAATGATAACTTAGCCAGAAATAAGGAATAGTAGCATCCTGGAATCCTGAAAACTGAATCCTTACAATAAGTCAATACTCAAGTGCAAATGCAACCAAGTAATGCACAAAAAAACTATAACTGTAATGCTGGCGGCCAACCAACCATAAAATTTATGTAAAAATGCCTCCAGCCAATGTACCACATCGGAGTAAAATAAAAATATCTCCAGCCGGTGTGTCATATCGGGGTAAAATAAAAATATCTCCAGTCGATATACCATACTGGGGTAAAATAAAAATATCTCCAGCCGGTGTGTCATACTGGGGTAAAATAAAAATATCTCCAACCGGTGTATCATACTGGGGTAAAATAAAAATATCTCCAGCCGGTGTACTACATCGGGGTAAAATAAAAATATCTCCAGTCGGTGTGCCACATTGGGGTAAAATAAAAATTAATTCTCAATTATAATCATAAATGGGGTTGATATGGCTTATACTGAGTCAATTTAACACATATGTAATATAAATGACAAATGTTAAATCTCTGGCCGGAATAGGCCTCTTTCGTAACATATATATGCAAGTGAGTACACATATCATGTAAAGCTAGAAAATATACATATATATATCACGTAAAACTGTCAAATTATATATAAACATGTCGACTAAGTTACTCGAAGGACCTTAAAGAGGTTTAGACTACATAAGAACTTTTGTAGGCTTACAAACAATGTCCTATAAATAATCCTACTAATTTAACGTATCACTTGGATAAAAACACATAAAGATCATTTCTATACAATCCTTTAACATCTGGGAACTACAAATATATACTGCCCACTAGGTGGTTCCTTTACCTGTATCAACAACTATACATTAGAATTTTATTGCCAAACTTATCACGTCGATGAGCACATATAATTCTTAGTTCATTTGTCTTATTTGCAAGAAAACATGGGACTTATAACTTGGAACTTAGAGTATTTTTCATAACGCTTAACATATACATAAAGTTGAGAGCTGAACTACAGACATACAACGTATGAGACTTATGTATAACATATAAACTCGTATTTAGTTAACTGAGTGACCTCCAGGAGATTTCCTAGGATTAGAAGTTCTAAGCTTAACTGATCATTATCATAGCCTGTGCTTATACCTACTTTGACGTTAGGGACATTGGTACGTGGGAAAATAAGGAAAATCTCTCCTTTAAATTTAGGAATTTCAAATGATAACTCAACAAGAGCTGAATATATAGATGTCTGACTTGAATATAACTGAAAGAATTAAACTATATGTTATAACATGAAAATCATATACATTAAGACTTCTTACTAGAAATTCTTATAATGACTTGCATGCAACTTCAAATACTTGACTGAGACATTAGCATGATTCTCAAAATATTATTTCTTGAAAACTTATTAGATTAGCATAACACATTTCAACATAACATAGGGACGTGAAGACATAAATTAAGGATCTGATACTTGGAGCTCTGTATCTTGGGACCTCTTGAGAAACTCTCTAAGTGCTGCCTTATAGGAAAATAAGAACTTATAACCATAATTTGGACAATGCTGGATTAACATACACAAATGTGCAATTATCTCAGGAGCTTAAGTAAACTTACATAATTACAAGTGGCTTAGAAGCTCCTAGGATTACCCTTTTTAAACTTGGAAAATAATTTCAGCACATAGAATGGATAACTTAACATAATCGTTTAGGGGTATAGCGGAGAGCTTCTCTTTAACTTATGTTACTAAATTACAGACATTCAACTCTAATTGATTCATAGAAGGTCGTTACATAATATTCATTATATCAGTTTTCCACATAATGTATTTACACATTATTTAACTTAATGTCTTGGTGATTCCCAGGAGGTTCAGATAGCACAAAAGTTCAACTAAACTTATGGCGACATTTTAAAGACAATTCTTGTTGCCTTAGCATGTAACTTGAACATAACCGTAAGCATAAATATATTATTATTTTCGTATAACCTACTAACCTTAAGATACTATGTATAACCTTCTCATAAAGATGGTTGTATAGAAATATTGATAATTTACACATTCGAGTTCTATCTTTCAAGCTCAACATATTGATTGGTTCGAAAACTCGTAAACTAGCCGGCTAGCTAAAGGGAGATAAATCAAGGAATCTTCTTTTGGCATTATATAACTTAGAACATGTAAATAAGAGGGTGGATGACTATTATTAGGTATTTCCATTTTTGTATTCTCATTTGCCCTTATTTAGCTTAAAGTCATTTTCTAGCGTTAAGTTCGTTCACACGTCATCATCTTGCCCTTTTTACCAATTTCACTTAGAATCCAACATTTATCAAATTTGGCACCACATATATGTGACATAAAATAAAGGACCATCTCACAGTGCACACGCTGAGGTTACTTTAGACTCGATTTACAACTACGACAATAATCATAAGCAATTCGCCTTCCATTTTACTTTCTTTTACTTCTAACACTTTCAATTCTTCAAGATTGGTATCTAATACTTTTAAAACTATGGGATGAATAATATATGCCCCAATAGGAGTCCAAAAAAATAGGGACATTGGCCTTTTCAATAACAAGGTTTCGTGCTTGGGAAAACAAGCATAGATGCGCCTTTACATACCTTGCTTCGTCGCATCTCTTTTAGCAAATTTCCTCCGCTTGCTAGCAACGCCGAAACCTTAAAATTCCTTTCTTACAACTCATGAAATGTAGGTTGTCTTATTCCGATATCCCAACAATAATCCAAGTCAGAAACATGCCACAAAACAGCCACAGAACAACCACAAAACAGCCACAATTTATGACAACTTTCAATAATTGTACACACTTTATGTGCCGCATAATTGAAGGATTTAAAGAGAGTTTCTACCTCTTTTTGGTAATTAACTCCCACAAGGTTGGGGTATACTTCCAACATCCACATGGCTTTGTCACCTTCCAAAAAGAAAGCAGAAACTACCCACAAACACATACCAAGTTTTACTTTATCTCCTCGCTTTAGTTTGCGAATTTTGAGCAAATAAAACAAGTAGAAATACCTACCTCCTTTTGGATTCAACTCTAACCAAGATGGAGGTATAAATTCACTTTTCTACTGCCCAAAAATGCAGCATCTAGGCAGCTAAAGATGCAACAACTCCACGGTTAGAAGCTTACGACATAAGAAACCTCTTTCCAAGCTGGACTATAAGGAAATTTGGCCTATCCATACAAGTTCTTACCTGGGATTTATTTTAACCATTGGATAGAGCTTTGAATTCTCTGCATTCTGAAAAAAAAAAGTCAAGTAAAATGGAGTAGAAATGAGCTTTCTAGCTCAAATTTACTTCATATGGCGGGCTTGCTAAGGCCTGGGCGGTGCCTGTATGCGGCGCCCGTGCAGCGTGCCCTCGCGCACGCGCGCGTGCCTGCTGCCTGCCTGTCTCGGCCCCCGAGCGCATGGGCGCTTTTCCAGCCGACAGTGCTGTCTTCAAATGAGCATAACTTTGTACTCCGAACACAAATTGACGAGCGGTTTTTTTCACTGTAAACTAGACTTAAATACCTTTCATTTGATAGGTTATAGGATTTCTGATTCATTATTTATGTGGAGATATATCTGTTTAAAGTTGACCCTTGTTTAGAAACTTCACATACTCTTAGCTTTTCCCTTTGCACATATTTCCCTCCTCACCTACGGAAAACATACAACCCATAATTCCTTTAATACGGCATATAACCATTAAATAATCATCAAAAAATTTTTTGGGGTATAACAGAACTTGCAATTATAATTCAATCAAACAAAATCATGAAATCATATCCACACTAAATCATTACTGTATAGCCTTGTATCTCATCAGTTTCATTGTTATCAGATCTGAACATACATTTGTCACCTATCTATTCACACATGCTAGTGGGTCTTATGTTTGCCCAACTACTCATGACCTGCAGCAGATCATAGGTGTCCATGTACTGTACCAGCGTGGTATCCGTTCCACTCATATACTCTTTAGTAGTCTCATATCAGACACAAGCCACTCATTAATTGTATAATCTCTCATCCATAAGCTGACATCGGACATGAGCCACTCATATCCTTATTGATCTAATAATCGATCAATCACACAACCGCTAGTTCACAAGCTGACATGACCTAAATATAGACCCGGATGGAGACACGGAACCTAGAACCATAAATGACTCCAAGTCAACCCATGATATGAATATGACAACTAAAGCTCAACATAAATAATTACGGAAATCTAACATCTGATATAGCAGAAGTCTAAATTTTTAAAACATCCGATACAACGGAACACAACTTTGATCCAAAACTGAATATATACTATGTCTGATAAGCCTCTAATATCCTGACGAGCTGATGGGAAAAGAATCCCAACTAGCTCACTAACATATTGAAACTGAAAAATACTGATAACAAACTGATAAAGAGGTCCTTGGAGTATGAGGAATCACCAACAAGCTGAATATGCAAACTCTGAGAACTGACTAGCGGTGGACTGAACTTGAACGTCTGAACCTGTATCATAAAATGATACAACATAAAGTATGCGGTCAGTACTTTAAATGTACCGAGTATGCAAGATAAGTAAAACCGCTAAGTAAGTAAGGCTGAAATCATGCATATCATAAATATTTCATCAAAAGATTCTGAGAGTAAGGTTTGCATGCTATTATCTGAAAACATCATTTAAACATAACTGAATTGGATGATCCAAAGCTGAAACTGATAATCATAAGTAAAACTGAACATTTGGCCAAACCTGTCGGAAACATAATATCATGGCTGATGAATATGCATAATTGAAATCATTAGGAACAATGGGAGACTCTTCACATAACCGACATTACCACGATAGAGCTTACATGGTCGCGACTATTACACTCAAGTGGGCAGAGCCGTCCAAAACCTTGCCACGGCTAAGGGCGCTACCATAATATCAATATCAAGCTGAAGGCCCCTCCTGGGCAGGGAAAGCTCACAAGGGAGGTCCCAAAGAATCTGATCATACCTGTTAGCACGCAGTTCTAAAGCATAGGATTAACTAAACCCTTCACCTACTCGATGCTAGATGCATATTCTCTCCATCATTTTTCAACAAAGCTGAACCATCATCATTCGACGAAGCTGCATCATTATAGTACATGCATAATCAGAAAACATAACATGAGGAGCCTTGGCTTAAACATACCACAAGCTGAAAAGTGAGAGTTTAGACTCTAAAACCATATGGTAAGCTAATATCATAAAGTTAAAGTAAATCACGAAATATACTTTATCATATGAACTTGCCCAAACTTGGACATGCTTTGAAATAGACTTTCTAGACAAAATCATGGATATAGACATGGGTAATTCGAAATCATACTCTCACCATAGACATTTCATTATACTTGAAACATAGATCATAATATCAACTCTTCATGAACTTACATATTTGGGCATTATATTTTTAAAACATTTAAATCATAGTTTGTAATTGAAATCGTTATAAAACATGCCCATGAATCCTAAAACAATATTAGAAACATGAATAGGATCGACCCATGTTGGATACATAAAGAATTTTCATAAATTGGGTTAGAACCCCATGGAATCATCAATCTTGAATTTTATGAATTTAGAAGAGGATTTGGGCATGAGAGTGAAGGAATACTCTCATTAATAACCCTACATACCCAGGCACTTTGATTTCACAATCTCCCTTGAAAACCCAAGTGAATTGAGGAAGAACCTAAGGAATCCTCTAGCTTGATCTCCAATGAACTCCTTACCTTGCATGCATGGAATGGGAAGGTTTAGAATAAGTTAAGCATCCTTAAAACCCTCTTAACAGAGCTTAAAATGATGTCGTTTAGGACATAGGGGATTAGGAGTTATGAAAACACCCTTACTAAAATGCAGGAAAATTACACACCTCCTATAGTAACCCGCTAACCCCAAGAAACTCCTGATATCTGAAGGACTAACTGGTCTGGGGCGAGTTCTTCATGGCTTCTATCTTTTGAGAGTACACCTATACACCCTCACTTGAAACCACATGACCCAAAAATGCTACTGAGTTTAGCCAAATCTCACACTTGCTGAATTTAACATACAACTGGTGATCCTTCAAAGTCTGTAGCACCACCCTCAAATGAGCGGCATGCTCCTCCTCACTCTAAGAGTATATGAGGATGTCATCTATGAACACGATCACAAACATTTACAAATACGGCTTGAACACCCTGTTCATCAAATCCATAAAATCTTTAAGAGCATTTTTATTCCAAAAGACATAACCATAAACTCATAGTGACCATACCGAGTCTTGAAAGCTGTCTTCAAAATGTCACTCTCACTAAACCTGAGCTGATGATATCCAGATTTGAGGTCTATCTTTGAAAAACACTTAGCAACCCTGATGTTGGTAAAAAAGTCATCAATTTTAGGGAGGGGATACCTTTTCTTGATTGTGAGCTTGTTCAACTACCGATAGTCAATGCACATCCGAAGGGAACCACCTTCTTTCGAAAAAATAGAATTGGTGCATCCCACGAGGACTTGCTAGGTCTGATGAAACCCTTGTATAAGATGTTCTTCAACTGTTCCTTCAGCTCTTTTAGCTCAGCTGGAGCCATTATGTAAGGAGGAATAGATATAGGTTGTGTATCGGGATGAAGGTCAATGCCAAAGTCAATCTCCCGCTAGGGAGGAATTCCCGGTAAATCATCTGGAAAAACTTCTGGATATTCGCACACTATAGGAACTGACTGGATAGTCAGGGTTTTTGATGTAGCATCCTTAACCCAAACTAGATGGTACATGCAACCCTTAGAGATTATCTTTCTGGCCTTAAGGTAGGAAATAAAATGACCTGCAGGAATAGATGAACTATCCTTCCACTCTAGGACTGGTTCACCCGAAAATCAAGACTCTACCACATGGGATATACAATTTATTGAAGTGTAACATGCATGTAGCCAAGCCATGACAAAGATAACATCAAAATCTGTCATGGCTATCTCTACTAAATCTGCTGCGGTGACTTTCTGAAGGACTGTGATAGGGTAATTTCTGTATAGCCACCGAGCTACAACTGAATCATCGACTTGAGTAGAGACTGAGAAGGGTTCTGAAAGGATATCGGTATTGACTCAAAAACTACAAGCAACATAGGGCGTCACAAAAGATAAAGTAGCCCCTGGATCTAACAATGCTTATACATCAAGGTGAAATACTAGTAACATACCAGTCACCATATCGGGTGAAGTCTCCTGCTCCTAACGAGATGCGAGGGCACAAAACCTATTCAGACGCTGACCACCACCTACACTAGTGGAGGCGCCCTACTAAGTTTAGCGTGTCGGTGGAGCTACTGAACTAGTGGCTGGGTCTCAGCTTCTACATGACCCTATCTGGTTGCTAGATAATCTTTGAGCATATGTTCGGGCTTTCCACACCTGAAACAAGAACCTGTACCTACTATGCACTGACCAATGTGCCTCCTACCACACCTATCACAACCTGGAATGTTGGGCTCTATAGGTCTGCTCCCCTGACATTGGGAGCCTGATGCTCGTCCCATCTGGTTGCGCCTAGATCTGGATGGCACACTTGCTGCTTACGGCGCTGGGGCTAATGATATTTGGTGGGGTTGTTGATGATGCCCACCACCAGGCCTCATCAGGAGAACCCAAAACTGTCGGTCCTGGCCCTCGTGGCCTCTCTTTCTCTCCCACTCATCCGCATCGCCTCCAAGTGTTGGGCATATAGGGCCAATCTAGACAAGTCAATATCCTGATGAAGCATCGCGGTCCAAAAACCTTTGACCAAATAGTCCGCTATCCCATGCACAAACCTGCTCACTCGAGTCCTCTGGTCAGCCACCATCTCGGGTGTATATTTTCACAAGCGGGTGAACTCCAAGGCATACTCCTGGACTATCATATTTTTCTGCCTCAGGTTCAAAAACTCAGTTTCCTTGATCTCCCTTATCTCTCGGGGAAAGAACTAATCCAAGAATGCAGTAAGAAACTCATCCCAACCAATGGGACTTGCGTAAACTCCTCGGCCATCCTTCCCCTGCTTGAACCAAATGTGAGCAACCCCTTTCAGTAGATAAGAGGTTAAGTCTACACACTCTTCCCCCGTCACTCCCATAATCTGGGTGATATTTGAATATCATTAATAAACGTGTGCGGATCGTCATCCACCTTTGATACAAAGAACTTGGGGGGGGGGAGTTCATCTTGAGGAAGTCCCTGACTCTTGCCGCTGCCGCGTTTCCATTATAGGGAACATGGGCCATCACCTGCTAGTTTATTTGGGTTGTCAAAGCCTGTGCTAAAATTTGGGTGGATGCCACATCCTAAACTCAGCATGGGCAACCTACTTAGGCAGATGATCCTTGGGGTTGGTGGAACTTGTTGTTGCCCATCTCTATTGCAATTCTCTTGGCCACTCCCATTTCCATTGCCGTTCCTTCTTCTGTTAACTCCGCGTGGATGCATGATTCTGCAAATGCATATAGCATGAGTTAGAAGGGTAGAGAGACCTTTCATTGCAGGACATAGATCATGAAAGAAGGGAAATTTCCTAAATGCTTAGTATCCTCTTTGTCATAAGTGTGGCACACTTCACACTCATGAAAAAGACTCTACTTAACACGACTTTCAGACACCCTAGGACACTTCAAAATCTAATACTTTGATACCAAGTTTGTCACAACTCGAACATAGATCTGGATCGAGACACGAAATCTGGAACTATAAATGGCTCCAAGTCTACCTATGGCATGAACATGATAACTTAAGCTCAGCATAATAAATGCGGAAATCTAACATCTGATGTAGTGGAAGTATGAATTTTTAAAACATTCGATACAACAGAACACAACACTGATTCGAAATTGAGTACATACTATGTCTGATCAGCCTCTACCATCCTGACGAACTGATTGGACAAGACCCCCAACTAGCTTACTAACAAATTGAAATTTAAAAAAAATTATAACAAACTAATAAAGAGGTCCTCGGAGGATGAGATCTCACCAACAAGCTGGATATGAAAACTCTGAGAACTAATTAGCAGCGAGACTGAACCTGAACGTCCGAGCCTGTATCATGAAATAATACAACATAGAGTATGCGGTCAGTACTTAGAAGTATGCAAGGTAAGTAAAACCTCTAAGTAAGTAAGACTGAAATCATGTATATCAGAAACATTTCATCATAGATTCTAAGAGTAAGGATTGCAAGCTATTATCTGAAAAGTTGATTTAAACATAACTGAACATCATAACTTAATCAAATGACTAAAGGCTAAAATTCATAATAATAAGTAAAACTAAACATTGGGCCAAACCTGTTGAAAATATAATATCATGAATGATGAACATGCATAACTGAAATTATGAGGAACAATGGGAGACTCTTCACATAACCGACATTACCACGATAGATCTTACATGGTCCTGATTATTACACTCAAGTAGGTAGAGCCGTCCAAAGCCTTTCTAGGGAAAAGAGTGCTACCATGATATTAATGTCAATCTGAAGGCCCCTTGGGGGCCGGGAAAGCTCAAAAGGGAGGTCCAAAAAGATCTGATCATATCTACGTTAGAAGGTAGTTCTGAGGCACAAGGTTAATTGAATCCTTAACCTACTCGGGTCACGACTCGAACGGAGGCCCGGATCAAGGAGCCCCGAGAGACCCCAAGCCAACCCATGACATAAGCATACATCTAATCTCAATCAAGAAACCGAACAATCAATAAAATACTCATAGCGTAAGTCTAACTTGAACACAACATCAGAATACGAAATCCGAAGCTGAATACATACATATGTCGGAAAAGCCTCTAAACATGATGAGTTGATGGGATAAGACTCCAACTAACTCAAAAAAATTGAAACTGAAATACACGTAAGAAATCTGAATAGAATAGTCCTCGAGAGTTGAGGACTCACCAACAATTCAAATGCTAACTCTGATAAGCTGACTACGAGCGAGGCTGAACCTGAGAGCCGAGTCCTGTATCATGAAACAATACCACATAGAGTATGCGATCAGTACGTAGAATGTACCTAGTATGCAGGGTAAGTAAAACTGTTAAAGTAAATAAAATCATTTAAAGACAATGCGTAATTGATAATGCTAAAACCATGCCTCCTACCGAAGTATGAAGCGGACGTTGTCAATAAATAACCCAACTGAGAGGTTGGGGTCGAACCCACATGGAATAGGGAAAATCTAGACTAAAGCCGGTAAGTGAACTTGTTAGGTAGTTACTCCAAATTGGGGGTTTCAAAAGAAAACAATAATTAAAAGCACAATTAAAATTATGGATGAAATCAAGATTTAAAGATAACTAGGTTTTTTTGTTCCCAATGGGTTCATAATTGCTTTGGGTATACATACGTGATCATCACCAATTCTTACTTGTAGAACTGATAACTAGGGTTCTTTCAAACGACCGACTAGTCCCTATTGAATGACTTTACTCAATCACCCGACCAGGTCTCATGAGAAATTTCACTTTAACCGTTACCAATATGTCCCAAATTTAACTATCCTGCAACCACAACTCAGGTTAATACAATGATCATCAACATCAAGGCTTTGTTGTACTTCTCTTTTCCTAATATCTACCTCTTAGACCTAAGGAAGTAAAGAATTCGAGAATGTCCTAGCATTGTACACCATTAAGAAATAATTAAGCATGAAGAGAATACAATACAAGTGTTTTGCATTGGTTTTGAATCATTATGTAACTCTGGCTTGTTAATCCACCATGGCTCCCACAACCCTAGCTATGGAGGTTTCTAGAATTTAAATGAAAAACTGAGCGGAAGCTATTAAAGTGTAAAAACAAACTTTTACGAGAATACATAAAATATGGCAAGTACTAGAGTTTTAAGCAACACTAATAATAATAATGAGAAACTGATATTTTAATGTCTAAAAGCCTCAACTAACTGATTAGTTGCTGGGAAAGCCCCAAGCTAACTCTAAATCTAGAAACTGAAAGAATACTATTGAAATAGAAAGAGAGTGCTCTATTCCTCGACAGATGAGGACTCACCACAGGAATACTATTGGACTGAGTCCGACGAGGACTAACCACGCTACTACGCCTGAGTGCCTGAGCATATGTCATTAGATGATATAGCATAGGAAGTATGCGTTAGTACTTTGAATGTACTGAGTATATGATGTTCTGCATTTAAAAACATAATCATGCTGGTAAGAATGTATAAGTAAATATACTAAATTTAATATGGAACAACCCTGTCCGAAATCATAAATACGGTATATAGTCTAAAATCTAAAAATTACTGCAAAGATAGCAAAAACTGATTAAGGATCATAAATATATTTTGAGACCTAGGACTAGATTGTATTGTACTATTGGAGAGCCTGTTAACCGACATGCAGCCATGTGAGCTAAACTTCGAGTTTGATGTATATACTCAATCGAAGAAAACCACTATACCTTGCCTCAATATAGTGGCTGAACTGAGTGATCACTATCTGGGGCCTACTCAGGCTAATAACCTATAGTGGCATATAGTTCTAGGAATCTGGGTGCACTGAATCTGGGCTCATTCGATGCTAATTACTACTCCCAATTGAATACCAAATTATATCTACTGAACTGATTAGCTCGAACTGGTGTCCTAAGGTTGAGTTAGAACTACTAATCTAGAAGGGTCATTAGAGACTAAAGGATGTGATAGTTGAAAATACAGGTATCTTAAAACTTGTCAGAGCTTCTTTTTCTACAAGTATCATTATAGTCTAAAGGACACTGAACATGCTGACCACACTAAAATCCTGAGGAAAATCATATGTTTAATCCATATTGAAAATCATGTAAACTGAGATAATGGTGGAATAATATATTCAAAACAAACCATAAAATGATGCTAAATCATGGCTGCACCCTGGAAATCATACTAGTGTCGAATCATGAAAATGTATTATGCACTTTAAAGTAAAATAATGAACACCATATACTAGTAATGATAAGATCCTTTAAAACATGTAGAGAGTAAGAAAAATCATACATTGAATGAAAACCCTAAGATATGATTTCCAAAAAATTTAACTTGCTAGGGTTCTAGAAATTCTTGGGACACAAGGGTGGAAGGAGACCCTTTTTGAAGTCCCACGTACCTGAAGGAGAATTCCCAGAGACAGCACTTGAAATCCTGAAAAAAGAGTTGAACTAGTAGTTCTTGCCTTGAAATTCCTATCTAAGTTCTTATGGTGATGTTATAAGAGTCTAAGGGGAGAATGAAGGAGGAATATCAATAGTCCCTCTAAATACCCCCTAGAGTACCCCAATAAGACATAGTTTAGGAATTAAAATCATGGGAAGTTATGAAAATGCCCCTGGAGAAAATGTCTGAAAAACAGCCGTTAGGATCAAACAGGTCACACAACGAATTGTTGGTTATGACCATTCTCATTGGGACCAGTCGTTGGTCCTGGGTCTGAAACCCTAGTTTCTAGACTTCGACCAATGATCGAAAAGCATGACCTATTAGAGGAGATGATGGATCATCAAATCTAGTCATAGTTACTGAATAAATTTTGAATAATTCTGAACCTCTCCTAATGGACAGACAGAATGACATGTTATATGATACGATGGGTCATCGTTTTCACCCGTGGTCACTGAAGTTAACTTGAACACTTTCTGAATTTCATCTAATGGTTAGCCAGGATGAGTCATTACATCAACCAATGACTCGTTCTAAGGATTGTTGTTTCGGAAAAGGATTTCACAAGTTTCTGACCCTCAAGTAATGACTAGGTATGATGACTCATTACAAGGACTAATGAGATGTTCTATCACTTGTTAGTTCTTGAGGGAAAATTTGCAGAAGCTAACAACGATTCTTCTGTTAGGTTGTTGGTTCTAATGACGACTCTTCTGATGAGTTGTTCTGAGAAATTTTTTTTGGTTCCCTGTTGTTTTTCATTCCAAGTCTAAGATTTGATCTTAGAAACTTTTGGGGTGTTAAAATAATATTTCCATCCTACTTGGGAGACCTCGTATGGATACTAGGAGGGCCCTGATGGACTAGAAAAAGCACGAAATCATGTTCTGAGTTAAGAATGAAAACATCACCTTCAAAGCCGGGAGAGTTCCTTTGTTGCCCATAGGAGTTGCGAACTTGTTTGTGGTTAATATTGAAAATAGTGCTGATGAAGTGGCTTAACATACCATTGCTGAATCACTCAAGAGAAAGAAGGACAAATAAAAAATGGGTGAAGCAGTACCTCTGTGGCACCAAATACAGGAAGTGGGTGAGGAATTCCCATCCCAAGGACAGCTCACCATGTTCATGATTAGGGATCTTGCATCGTGTTGCGATCTTAAATCAGACGCTTCTTGGGAGGAAACCCAAGGGATGTTACACCATATATAGTATCCACATTGTGCAACGTCGTTTAATCAAGCGCTTCTTAGGAAGCAACCCAATCATTTTTTGATTAATAGGTGGTAATGCATGCAAGTACAGAAAAGGATGGAGGAATATAATCTAAAATAGAAAAAGAGAATTCTAGGGTGAAACGACGACAGAATAGACGGACCATACCTTCAAACGATGGAATACATGTTCTACTATCCTTTAAAACTGGGTTTCTAGTAAAGAAAGGGCAAGAGACGGTCCAACGTGTGGACCGTACTCTGCCTAGACGGTCCGTCCATTGGATTGTCTTTGGTTTTTAAAAGTTTCAATGTGGGGCCTTTTTATGATGGATTTAGGTCGTGTTCTTTCATAGTTTGGCTGGGTTGGTCTTTAATTAGTGTCATGACCTGAACATAGTCCCAGATTGAGACATGGGACAAGAAACCTCAAGAGGCTCAAAGTCGACCTATGGCATGAACATACATCTAACTCAATCATAAATAAGCAGAAGATCATATAAATAACATAGTAGAAGTCTAAATAAAACATCACATCTGAATACATACATAAATCTGAAGCTGAATAAAACTATGTCTGAAAAAGCATCTAATACTAACGAGTTGATGGACAAGATTCCAAATAACTCACTATGGTCTGAAAACTGAAAAGACGAAACATAACTGATAAGAACGGCCCTCGCAAGATGAGGACTCACAACCTGAGGCTGAGGAAAACTAACTCTGGGAATCTGACTAGCGGCGGGATTGAGTCTAGATATCGGATCCTGTATCATGAAATGATTCAGCATAGAGTATGCGGTCAGTACGTGGAATGTATTGAGTATACAAGGTAAGTAAAATAGCTAAGTAAATAAAATTATTAAATCATGCATAATATAAAACATAATCAAAATAATATTCTGAGAGTAGGGTTTGCATGCTATTTTATGAAATCATGATCTGAATATAACTGAACATCATAACTGAATCGATTGACCCAAAGCTGAAAACTGATACTCATAGGTAAAACTAAACTTGTGTCAAACCTGCTGGAAACATATATCATGACTGATGTACATGCATAACTGAAATCATGAGGAACAATGAGAGACTCGTCATATAACCGACATTACCACGATAGAACTTACGTGGTCCCGACTATCACACTAAAGTGGGCAGAGCCGTCCAAAGCTTTGTCAGGGCTAAGGATGGTACCATGATATCGATATCAAGCTCAAGGCCCCTTGGGGGCAGGGGAAAGCTCCATGGGAGTTCCCAAAATATAAAAGTAAACCTATGTTGGCGCGTAGTTAAGAGGCACGGGGTTGACTGACCCTTAGCCTACTCGGTTTGAGAAACTGCTCCCAAAAACACATGCATATGCTCTCCATCATTTTTCAACGAAGCTGACCATCATCTACTGATGAAGCTGAATAATAATATATGTGCATAATCGGGAATCATAACATGAGGAGCCTTGGCTCAAACCATACCACAAGCTGAAAATAATGGGAGTCTTGACTCCAAAACCATATGTTAAGTTGATTCATGAAATCATAAAACATACTTGATTATATGGGCTTGCCCAATACTTTAATATTATTGAAATCAATATGATTCACTTTGAAATATATGAACATAAAC
>JACEIK010004037.1:122171-145146 GCA_018107945.1 Datura stramonium
ATATATATACATATACATATGTTCTAAAGCAGGTTTGACCCAAGTGCAGTTTTACTTATGATTATCAGATTTCAGCTTTGGGTCATTCAATTCAGTTATGATGTTTAGTTATGTTGAGATCATGATTTCAGAAAATAGCATGCAATCCCTACTCTCGGATCCTTATCTTAATTATTTTTTATATTATGCATGTTTTAAATGATTTTACTTAATTAAGCGTTTTTACTTTCCTTGCATAGTCGATATATTCCACGTATTGACCGCATACTCTATGTTGTATCGTTTTATGATATAGGCTCCGACATCTAGATCAGCTCGTCACCATCTAGTTCCAGAGTTAGCATCCAGTCTCTATTGTTGAGTTCTCATCTGTCGAGGGCCCCTTTCCATTCAGTTATTTTTACGTATTTTTAGTTTCAGACTTAGATAGTTAGTTGGGGTCTTGTCCCATCAACTCATCAGATGTAGAGGTTTTTCAGACAAAGATTGTATTCAACTTTAGATTCGCGGTTGTATTATGATGTTATGTATGTTTAGACTTCCTCTATGATTATCATGATTTATTTTCTGCTTTTATTTATTGAGTTAGAAGTTTTGTTCATGTCATGGGTCGACTTGGAGTCTCTCGGGGTTCCTTGTCCCGTGTCTCGATCCTGGCCCATGTTTGGGCCGTGACAATTTTAGATCCTTGATCATCATGTTCAAAAGTTGATGAATAAGAAAGTAGCTTTAGAGAAGGTTTTTTGGAGGAATCAACTTGTTGAGGGAGCTGCGTGGGAAACCGAAGCAGATATGATGGATAAATACCCGCATCTTTTCCCTTCTGGCTCAGTTCTAGCATGAGGTACCAGTTTCCTCCTTAGTACTCTATTCAGCTTCATGTCAACTTCAGGTCTCTAAGTTTCTTTGATTTCATAGCATGCATGTGTTTCATGAATTCAGTTCAATCATGTATATTAGTCTGGAGTCAGTCACACTATCAGTTTTCAGCTATGATTGTTCAGTTCTGGGATTGCAGTTCTTTCCCCATCCTCTCAGTATGCTTAATCTACAATTGAGGATGAATATTCCCACGGGGGAGATAATGTAATACCCAAAAAGTCCCTAAGATAAGACCCGAGGGTTGAAATGGAGAAAATAAGAAAATCTGCACCAGGTCATAGGACAAGTCATCCATTGACCTAACAGGTCGTTAAGTGACATTGGTACTCAGGTGAAGCTTAGCATAAATTTTCACTCGCACACAGATGGTCAGGCCGAGTGGACTATTCAAACTTCGGAAGACATGTTGAGAGCTTGAGGTGGTTGAGATTATCACTTGCCTCTCATTGAGGTTGCCTACAACAACAGTTATCACTCCAACATTCAAATGGCTCTGTTTGAGGTTCATTATGAGCGGAGCTGTAGATCACCTATCTAATTGTTTAAGGTAGGCGAGGCTACTTTTATAGGGCACAATTTAGTTCATGAGGCCATGGAAAAAGTTTAACTTATCAAAGAGAGGCTGAAGATAGCCCAGAGTTATTAGAAATCATATGCAGATGTTAGGAGGAGAGAGCTTAAGTTCCGCGTGAATGATAGTGTTTCTGAACGTGTCACCCATGAAGGGAGTTATAAGTTCGGGCAAGAAGGGAAAGATTAGTCCTCTATATGTTGGTCTTTATAGGATCTTGAGGCGAATCAACAAAGTGTCTTATGAGTTAGAGTTGCCCGCAGAGTTAGCTTTGGTGCATCCAATTTTTCATGTATCTTTGTTAAAGAAGTGCCTTGGCAATCCATCCTTACTTGTACCAATGGAGAGCACTAGGGTAAAAGATAGCCTTACCTATGAAGAGGTTCCAGTTGAGATCCTTGATCATTAGGTTCGGAAGTTGAGGAATAACGAGGTAGTTTTGGTGAAGGTTTTTTGGAGAAATCAGCTAGTTGAGGGAGCTACTTGGGAAGCCGAGGCAGATATGATGCTAGATACCCTCATCTTTTCCCTTCCAATTCAGTTCCATCTTGAGGTATTAGCATCCTCCTTGGTACTCTATTTAGTTTCATGTCAAGTTCATGTATCTCAATTTCTTTCATGTATTAGTATGCATGTATGTTTCGTGAACTCGTTTCAGTATATGTATCTCAGTTTGGAGTCAGTCACTCCGTTAGTTTTCAGCATTTGGCTTTCCGTTTTGGGATTGCAGTTCCTTCCCTGTCCTTCCATCCTGCTTAGTCTCCATTTAAGGATGAATGTTCCTAAGGGAGAGATAATGTAACACCCCAAAAGTCCCTAAGATCAAACCCAAGGCATGAAATGAAGAAAACAACAGATTTGCACCAGATATCAAGTGACCCATTAGGACACTTGACGGGTCATTAAGTGACCCGTTAGGTGATGAAAGTTGTAGAAAATAAGAGGTTCATAGAGTCTTATCAACTAGAGGAGTGATCTGTTAATTGTGATGAAGAATCATTAAGAGGTGTGCTAACTGAGGATCAAAGAAATGGAATTTTGTTCCAGGGATGATGGACGAAGGGTGATGACCTGTCAAGTCCACTAACAGGTCGTTAGGTGACCCCTTATAACTATCCGGGTGAATTTCTCAACTAGGTTATTAAAGGTATTTCCATACTTCCTACGTTCTTAAATCCTAAACTAAGTCATTTTGAGCTCCAAAAAGGGTGTATTAGAGGGTTTTATTCATTCCTGACCTTCATTCAATTTATAACATCTGAAGTTGAAGATCCAATCCTCTCAAGCCTCAAGAAATCAAGGTTTTTCTTCTTCTCCAATTCTCTTAGGTTTCAAATCCTAGCAAGATCTCTTCAAGCTCAGGTATGTAGGGTTATGAATGGGGGATTTCTTCCACTCTCATGCGCAATTTCAAATCAATCTCATGAATTCAATTCTCCAATCATGATTTTATGAATTTCTAGGGTTAGGCCCAATTCTTATGGAATCTCTTATGATCTTCTACGAATTCAATTCTCTTAATATTCAATCCATGATTATGACTATGATTACATGTTTTATATTAAACTCTCTTATGAATCTATGATTTCAAGTTATGATGATTTACTCAATTATGCATTAATTTCATGAATTCTCAAGCTTATGTATTATGGTCGGTCTCAGGTATTGCTTTCATGGCTAGTTCACGTATGTCAAGTATGTTTATGAATTTCATGATTTTCAGCTAGCCCATGCAAAACCAAGTATATTTCATGATTATGACTATGAGCTACACATGTCTTGGGAGTAGTATTTAGCACCGAGTAGGCGAGGGTTCAGGGCACCCAAGGCTCAAAACTACGTGTCACTGTAGGTATGATCATGATATGGGTCCTTTCCATAGAGTGTTTCTCCTTCCTGAATGGGCTCATGAGTGATATCTCTCCTTTAATCGTTCTTTTCCCTAGCAAGGCTTAGGACGGCTCTTCCAACTTGAGCGAGATAGTTGGGCATCATGTGCTCATTCATGATGGTGTCGGTTATGAGAATCTCCTATTGTTCCTTATGTTTTAAATTGTTCATGTTCAGGATTTCTGATATCATGTGTTATAGTACAATTGACCTATCGATCAGTTTATGAGCTTTTACATACTATTTCAAACATATTAAGCTATATGATTTTACTTTCAAACCTTTGGGTCATTATGCTTCAGTTTATGATGAATAACTCATGTTTATGACTATCTCATGAACATGATTTTAGTATATTGTCCCTACTCTCATATTTTACTTATCCTACATACTTAATACTTTCAAAGACTAACGCACATACTTTTATGCTATATTGTCTCATGATATAGGTTCAGATGATCAGTCTCAATCTCGCCGCTAGATTCGATCTCGTCTAACTTCAGCACAGTTTGGTGAGTCCTCATTGTTCGAGGATGACATTCTTGATGCATGCTCTTTTTGTATGTATTTCAGTTTTCATACTTTAGTAGAGCTTGTTGGGGGTGTTGTCCCTTCAGCTTATGGTTAGAGACTTTCAGACATGATGTATAGATATCCGACTATGTAGAGTTGTTAATTCAGTTTTGTCGGTTATGATATCATAGATTTCTGCTTATATTATGCTTATGACATATTTCTGCTTAGATTCATGCTCATGACTATGATATGTATGTGCCATGATCACCTTGGAGCCATTCGTGGTTCTAGGTCTCGTGTTATGATCCCGAGTCCATACTCGGGTCGTGACATGGAAAGGGCTGACAGGAAAAGATAATTCAATCCTTTTTCCTGTCAACTAATAGTCAAATACAGTAGTAGTGAGAATGCTGAATATTGCTTAAATAAAAAGAATATATCCATCACTCGAGAAAAATTATGGGAATGCAAAAATTGTAACCAAGCGGGCTATCTTAGCAAGTAGAAATGAGTATGTTAAACAACTGAATGAAAGAATGATAGCAACGTTTTCAGGTGATAGTAAGACATTCATTAGTTTCTACTCTACAGAAGATGATACAAACAAGTACTACCAAGAAGAATATCTAAATACTTTGATACCAAATGGTCTACCACCATACATTTATTGTACATAGAAATTGTATTATATTAGTCCAATTTTTCCTCTATGTGTATCTTGGGCGTGCATGTGAAGACTTACTTAAAATATGGCATATAAATATTTTCTTTTTTGTATAGTTTAGTTTTGAAGGAGAATGCACCAATCATGTTACTAAGGAACTTGGATACTTCAAATGGCTTATGTAATGACATAAGAATGATATGTAAAGGATTTAACAATGTCATACATGTTGTAATAATGACTGGATATTATGTAACCAAGAATGTTTTTATTCCAAGAATACGATTATCACCCTCTGAAATTTAAGGATATCCTTTTAAATTTGTTCGGAAGCAATTTCTAATACGCCTTTGCTTTGCAATGAAAATAAATAAAACACAAGGCCAAAGAATTTTGAACGTTGTCTTGTATTTGTCCTAACAAGTTTTTTCCCATGGACAATTGTATGTGGTACTTTCAAGAGGGATATCAATGGCCACAAAAGTTGTCCAGGTCATGAAAAACTAATGGAAAAGATTGGCACGCACACCAAGAACATCTTATTTTGGTAAATAAACAAATTGTGTTCATACCAAGTAGAACATTACAAAACAGAATAGAAGTTGACCTTCAACTTCCTCCTAATTACTAGCTAGTAGACCTTGTCTCTGCATAAGCAGGAGGACTACTTATCAAGAGATCCACTATTACTAGAGTAATGTTTACAACATGAGAAATCAGAAATAACAGTAGCTCAACGTAAAGAAACTTAAGGAAACTTATCTAATCTGGCTAAGGAAGAGCTCCATTTCTTCAGTTTGTTCCCTTTTATTTATATCTAGACAGCAATCTGCCTGCACACCTTGTCCCAGTTGAACTATCCCTTTTGAAATCTACAACTGTTTCTTTCTCTCCATATAAGAGCAGTCATCTTGGCAAACACACAACTAATAATTGCTCCTTGCATTGTTCTTCTCTTTTCCCACTGATTGACCCATTGTAGTGCACTGTGCTAACTACAATAGGCCTATTTATGCCTAGCCATTGTAGTAACCTTGTCCACAGTTGCTTCGTGCAGCAGCAAACAAAGCAGAGATGATCTAGTGTTTCTGTAGCTATATCACAAACAAGCACTGCATAGAAACTTGTATACCAAACTTATGTAATCTATCAATTGTTGACAATCTTCTCCAAGCAACTAGCCAAAGTATAAAGCCGTGTTGTGCATGGATGTTTTGTTGTAGTACAATACTCTTTTGTTCAACCTTCTAGTAAACAGGCAGCTGTAATGATACATTCTTTAATGGAGAATTTACCTTTTCTAATCACTGCATTCAGTTTATTCTCTAGGCCACCTGGAATGTTGTGTTGTTGCATGATGTATCTTTTAGAGTCCATTATTTTCCTCAGTACCCATGTTGTAGTTGTTGGTACTGCATAGCCTTCCATTGAGTTATTCCTTATGTTTTATTCATGAACCCATTTGATCCGCAAACAGTTTTTCTTTTCTATCACTGTCCATAGAAATTTTAATAGAGTAGCCTGGTTCCATATCAGAACATTTAAAATGTTTTTGCCTACAGAAATTCTCCTAGGAAACAAGTGACTTCCTTAAAGCTTTAGTATGTCTTGTCCATAGGAAGGTCCTGTAGCTGATATCTATCATCTTAAGGATTCTCTTTAGAAGCAGAAAAATCTGAGCCCAGAATGTTTCAAGCCCAAAAAGCACTGACTTGATCAACTGTATTCTGCCTACATATGAGAGCTACTTAGCATACCAACATCTAATCTTAATAATTATTTTTTCCACAAGGGACGTATATTGTGCTACTATGAGATTTTTGGAGGAAAGGGGAATCCCTAAGTATATGAAAGGTAGTTCCCTTTCCAGGAAACCAAAGTCTACAATATCTCTTGCTTGACTAATGGTGGTACCTCAGTCATATATAAGGAACTTTTATCAGTATTTTCTAGCAAGCTAGACACCTTGGAAGACTCCTGAAATGCACTATTAACATCTAAATAGATCTTTTCTCAACCTTACAAAACATCAGTGGATCATCTGCAAAACAAATGTGAGCTACTGCCAGCTTTTTTCACTTGCATGAAACTTGAACTCCTTCTGCTGCTTGACTACCTCCAATTCCCTATTTAAATACTCCAGTGCAATAAAAAAGTAAGTAGGGAGACTATTCGTGGAATGAAGATGAATAATCAATGGGTTTTTCCTTAAAACCCTTATTTTCTAAGGAGATACAATTATCACATCAATGTTGAGGATTGCTCAGGAGTGAAGGCAATAAAGTACCTTCACAAATACTCTATCATTGTAGCTTGTAGCTTCTTTAAAGGTATCATATTGCATTCTATTGACTGTGAGTAATTTTTCAAATGAATATGCATTAAAATATAAATTAGTATTTTATTTCTTACCAAATGCAAGTTTACCAATTACAGGTCTTGTTTTCCTTTTGTCCACATCTTTGGTTGTGGATTCCAAACATTGTGCTGAGGAATTCTCTGCACAGATATTTTCATGCTTAGTTGTCAATTGAGCACATCTTAAAATACCTTGTAAGCATAGTCCATTGTACATTGTCCCATGCGATGACTCTTTATAAATTGCGTGTGTTCCAATAAAATACTATGTATTGATATGGAGTTATTATTTTCATATTGGTAGTAATAATTAAAGTATGTCTTAACTATAAGTGTGTAATATACATATTTATGTACCTAAATGTTTGCCCGGGAGATGCAGTTGAAGGTTAATAACTGGAGATTGCATTTCACTTATGTTTAATTCATAAATTCTCCATAGTTCTTTTGGCGGAGAAACCCACAGTGCACCATAAAAATTCTTAATCTCATCAATTATTTTTTGTCCATCATCCGACTCAATATAAAATACACATACAATATAAAATATCTATTAGAATGAGATAATAGTATATCGAAATGTCTACGAGGTTGTCCTTTTGAAATGTCATCAACTCTTAGAAGCTTGTTAAGCAAAATCTTAGTACACTATAACCCAGCTAATGTTAGTGTCCGCCCCATAACTGAGGGGAGGGCGCGACTGGCTCCCCATACTTGACTGACTGGAAAGCCGGCTATATGACATCTGTAACTATAACACTTAGGCCATCCAGGCCACCTGTCACAATCAAGCTGGGCACAAACTAGACCCATAATATCTCAATAATACGGGGGTAAACAACTGAAATGCAAACAAGGCTATGAGAATGCTAAACTAAATAACAAAAAGTTGTCAAGGCCACAAACTGAATACCATTGTACACACTAAGTCCACAAAGCCTCTAAAGAGTAAGCCAGTGATGGTCGGAACGGGGCTCCGACCTACCCATAATAGCATCTCAAAACTCAAGCACAAATAACTAAGCCCTATCTCCAGGAAGAAAGGAGCATGCAGCCATCTGTTGATCTCGGGAACTGCTACTCAAATGGCCATCCCGACCTCTACGCCTGCGGCACAGCCGCGGAGTCCCCAAGCTGGGGACGTCGGTACGGATGGGAAATCTACTGGTATGTAAGGCTGACAATTGTAACAATGAGATAACAATCTGTAATAACTAACTTAGCACATAAACATGTAAAGGATAAATATAACCTAGAGAACTCTGCAGCCTGTAATTGATATCAACTTACTTAACATAAGCGGGAATTCAAGATAACTAAACCGGGAATAAGGAATGGTAACAACTGGAATCACAGGCCCAGAGCGATAATAACTCTATAATAAGATGAAAATGCAATTAAGAAATGCAAGCAAAAACTATAACTGTAATGCCAGCGACCAGCCAACGTAAATCCATATATAAAATTTGTCCAATCGGTGTGCCACAGCGAGGTAAAATAAAAATATCTCCGGCCGATGTACCACATCGGGGTAAAAAAAAGATCTCTAGCCGATGTGTGCCATATCGGGGGTAAAATAAAAAATATCTCAGTTGGTGTGCAATACCCGAGGTAAAATAAAAACATTCAGCCGGTGTGCAATGCCGGGGTAAATTAAAAACATCTCCGGCCAGGTGCAATACCGGGGTAAAATAAAAACACATCTCCAGTCGGTGCAATACGGGAGTAAAATAAAAACACATCTCCAGCCGGTGCAAGACGGGATAAAATAAAAATATCTCCAGCCGGTGCAATATCGAGGTAAAATAAAAACATCTCCAGCCGGTGCAATTAAGAATTAAAATAAAAATATCTCCAGCCGTGCATGCCGGGGTAAAAAATAAAAAAATTTTTTATTTATTTTATTTCTAGTTAAATAAAAACATTCTCAATCATAATCGTTAATGGAGCCGATAAAGCTTATACCGAGTCAATTTAACTCATGTAGCATTGAAATGACAAATGCTTAATCTGTGGTCGTAATCGGTCTCTTTCGTAACATATAGATACAAGTGAGCACATATACCATGTAAAATTAGAAAATGTGCACATATATCACGCTAAGTTTGTCAAATTATATACAAACATGTCCTTCCGGTGACTCGACGGACCTTCGAGATTGGTTTAGCCAACATAAGAATTTTAGAAGACATACAAGCAATGTCCTATAGATAGTCTTACCAATTTAACGTATCGCTTGAGTAGAAGCACATATATTCCCATTTCTATACAATCCTTTGACATCTAGGAACTACATATATATATTGCCTACGGGTGGTTCCTTTACATGTATCGACAACTATGCCTGAAATTTCATTGCCAAACTTATCATGTCAATGAGCACATGCAATTCTCAATTCATTTGCCTTATTTGCACGAAAACATGGGACTTATAACTTGAAGCTTGGAGTTATTGTCACAGCAGCACAACATATATGTAGAGATGAGAGTTGAATTACAAACATACAACGTATGAGACTTTTGTCTAACGTATAAACTCGTATTTAGTTAGCTAAGTGACCTCCAGGTGACCTCCTGGGATTAGAAGTTCTAAGCTTAACTGATCATTATCATAACCTGCACTTATACTTACTTAGACATTAGTAACATTGGTACCTAGGATAATCTCTCTCATCTGAATTTAGGAAATTCAGGCGAAGCTCAACAAGAGCTAAACATAAGATGCATGACTTGAATATAACTGAAAGAATTCAACTGTATGTTATAACATGAAAGTCGTACACATTAAGACTTCATACTGGAATACATATAAATACTTGAGTTCTTATACTTGTATACAACATCAGATACTTGGTTGAGACATTAGCATAATTCTCGAAATATGATTTCTCAAAAAGCTTCTTAGATCAGCTAGCACATTTCAGCATAAATTAGGGACGTAAAAGACATAACTTAAGGCTCTGAGACTTGGAGCTCTACTTGGGAACTCGTGAGTAACTCTCTAAGTGATGCCTTATAGGTAAATAAAGATACATAGTCGTAATTCGGGTGATCTTTGGATTAACTTACATAACTTTGCAATTATCTTCGGAGCTTAAGAAAGCTTACATAATCATAAGTGACTTAGAAGATCCTAGGATTACTCTTTTCAGACATGATAGAAAATTTCAACACTTAGAGATAGATAACCCAACATAATCCTATAGGGGTATAGCGAGGCTTCTCAACTTAAGTTACTTTTTGCGGACGCTCAACTCTAATTATTTCGTAGAGGTTAACACTTTAGTGGTTATTCAACAACGTAATACATATTTTGAACATCAAAAAACTTAATTTGTAACTCTTTTGCTAAACGCATCTTTAGAACAGGGTTAATCTTCTAGCTATTGCCTACCTCGTTCACAATCGTAACCCGTATTGTCTAATTTAACAATATTTAGCTCTACTTTCCTTATTCATCTTAACTTCTTTGCCAAAAATTATTCACTCTACACTCAAGTATTTACCCTCGTGTTCACTATTCCATCAATTCTTATATACACTTACCTCTTTGCCTAATTGACAACAGCCACACACTTTCCCCGTTAACATGTATCGATTTTGATTTTATTCGCTACGTGCCGCTTGTTTAGCTTTAAAGGAAAAACATAAAATCTAATTTTTATCTTAAGCACTTTAAAACATAAACATATAGGAGGGATTAACAATATTATAAAGCGTCATTTCAATAGCTCGTTTACCCTCAATAGGCTTAGCGTCATCTTCTTAGCTTAAGTTCAATTATGTGTCGTCGTCTTAGCATTTTGTACCATTTTCACTAAGTGACCAGATCTTAACATATATTCAACATCATATACGGTATACTAAAAAGGACCAGCTCACGACGGTGACCACGTTAAGGGGAGTTCATGTCACGCCCAGCGCCCAGGGGGTATGAGGCGGCACCTGGTGCCCTAGAAGGATCTGGACTACAACTGGTGGGCGAGGCACATCTGGTGCCTGGCTAGCTCTATCTCGGGTTCACGGAAACAAGGGGCTATATAACGGCGTAAGCACGACCTCAGGCCATCAGGGCCTATAGCCACTGAACCTATAAATAACAGGCAGCCAGAACATACTCATAATCCAGGAACCTATGCGGGCCGACAAGGCCACCGGCTGCTGACTTAGTAATTTGAAACTTAAACACAAGAATACTTAAGACTCGTGACCGGCAAGATCTACCACTACTATCAGAATTATGGCCCCACACGGCCAACATAAAAACAAAGGGTGCGAAACGGCTATACAGCGCACGGCCTCACACGACCGGCTTAACTGATCACAGGGAGATAAATATACAACCTACAAGCCTTTATGAGTAATAATAGAAAATGATCGGGACAGGGCCCCGACCTACCCATGTTGTACATCAAAAAAGGAAAAGAGCTACCTCTGGAAATCAGACTCGGATGACAGGAGTTGATGACTCTATAGTAAAGGTGAAATCACGGGGATCGCCTCCTCGTCTATGAGTACATTTGAGCAAGTAATGCAGTGCCCCACTGGGCGTCAGTACCGCTGGTACTGATTATGCAAAACAGCTGAAAACAACTGAAATAAGCGATATGAATGGCATATCTGGCAAATGCGTATGGCGGGGATAGCGAGATACGAAGAACTGGTAAGAAGCTGAATCATGCTTTCTGTCTTGATAAGCGGAGGCATACCTATAAACACGACGGCCTGCTGTCTAGTGGCTAGTATATAACACATAAATAAATATACAAGTAGCAAGCAAGAGCCAATACCAACCCCCATAAGCCGGATGGCACCAAGCAAACAAACAATCTATATACCCCTACGAGGTCAAACACGCCAAAAATAAGTCACTCCACTCATCTGCTCACTCGGAGCTCCTCTACCGGCCCCTGGGTCTCTGGCTCGGGCCTCGGCCTCCGATATAAGTAACCGTGTCTGAGTCCGGAGGACTCATGTGTGAACAGCAACAGATAGGGTCTGGTTCCCCGAGGAAACTCTCAACGGGGCTATACGAAGCCGGGCACACTTTGTTCCTGGAACAAGTCAACGAACAACTATATGTACGAACAGTGAATGAAGTGCAGGATCCTGGAACTCTCCTCAGGGCTATCTGGAACCGGAGCTGCCTGCTCCACTGGAACAAGTCAACGGGGAGACAGCATATAATGCGATCGAGGTGCTATGGGGAAGCTTCATCCCATCTTCGTCCAAGCGGGGACGGCATGCCACTCCTTGGAGTGACGTAAACCCACCCGCTCAGTGGGCGACACATTACCAACCCAGGGGCGACAAGGACGATAAGGGGGGCCCTCACGCCATCAAGTCTCAACAAACAAATAGCACATATAAATAGCAAGCATGTATAGCGAAGAGCTATACGAAATCTGATTTCTTATTCGATCTCCTTTCTGTCGCTGATTCTTTGCGGATTATGCGGATTACCGAAATCTTTCTTTAAGCATTGGCTAATCTGTAGTAATATCTCATCTGTCTATCTAATTACTTTACTAGCTTTTATCTTGAAAATCTATTTCTTTTATTCTACAACATGCATGCTAATCATACAATAAGCTATCTTCGAATGCGGAATGCTAACTTCAGCCCTTTGGGCGCATACTTTTCTATCTTTAAGACTGAATACGATACGGCAGCGCAAATCAGAGTCTACTATAGACGTACTCCAATTCTCAACATTCAACTCCGAGAACTCAATTACGGAGTTTACTATGAGGTCACAATGGTAAGGACTTACTAACTTGCCGAAAGAACAACTTCACATACCTTAACCTCGAGTTGTCCCAGTCGGACGAGGCTCGGTCAGTACTCCAGATATTTCTCCCAACTGCATTCCTGTACACGTTAATTAGTGCTAAATACAACTTTATTCTGAAGGACGACGTCACTTTCGATATAATTATCGTCTAAACTTAGGCTTATCGAAAAGCGGTCAGCTTATATTTTCAGAAGTCTAGAAGGAGAAGTATTCGCTCACAGCTAGGAGCACATTAACACTAGTTTGGAGCAATTCTACTTACCTTGGTCCGGTAGCTCGACGATTTGTCGGCCATATTTTAGAAACAAAATCGTAGGAATGCTCCCTATTGCTAAATACCACCGGTACAGAGGTTAATTTGAGTTTAGACTATGTTTGGCAGCGTAATCAAGCGATAATTATATCTCCTCTTCGTCTCTCTCTCTTTCCTGCGTTTTCTGGAAATTTCAATGGAATATATCACTTAAAAACCAGTGGGGCTTTATATACTTGGGCATGGGCAGGCCCAGCGTGTGCAGAGCCAACGCGGTGGCCCCGCCTCCCGTGACACGGCGCCATCGCGGAGGGCTCTTCCCGGCGCCTTCAGCGTGGTTCGACGGGATTTTTCTTCCGATCTTTTCCCGGGCCTTTTCCCTGAACGTATGGACTTTCAAATATTCTTAACTAACGTGCAAATAGGCCATCTAGATGCCAAAGGGGGGAATCTTACGGGGTGTAACATTCTCCCCCGCCCAGAACATTAGTCCTCAAATGAAAACTACTATCTAGAGGACTTTGGACTTATCTCAATTTACTACTTAGGAAAATTTCGGCAGAGCTTTCCCCTATCAATATGGACTATCCCAAAACCTGAAACACGAGAAAAGCCCAATGTGAGGTCCTCCACACAATACTAAAGGATTCATTTGGACAACTAAACATCAATCTTTCTCATTCCATACATATACAACTACAAGATACTGCATAAATAATAATATGGACATACTTGTCGCCTGACTAAGGCCTGGAATAAGTGAGGATATCTAGCTTTCATATCTTCCTCGGCTTCACGTCATTTCCTCTCGGTTCTGTTACGCCATAATACTTTGTGGACGCAATATCTTTAGTTCTCCATCTGCAGTCTGTCATCTAGGATAGCTACTGGAACCTCTTCGTAAGCCAGCTCTTCTGTAACCTGGATATCCTGGACTGGGACTGCTCTTGATGGGTCTCTAAGCATTTCCTTAGCATGGATACATGGAAGACTGGAATGACAGATTCTAATTCGGCCCAGCCCGAGTTCAACTCATTGCCACTTGGCCTATCCTTCGACGAATCTGATATAGCCCGACAAACCTTGGGCTGAGCTTACCTTTCTTGCCAAATCTCATCACCCCTTTCATCGGAGACACTTTCAAAATTACCCAGTCATTCACATCGAACTCCAGGAGTTTACTGCGCCGCGTCTGCGTATGACTTAAGGCGGCTACGTGCGGAGTCAAGCTGCAGCATTCTCTGATAAACTTTCTTTTCCTCTGACTGCTGAATATCTGGCCCAATCAACGCGGATTCTCTATTTCAGACCAGCCAACCCGGTGATCTGCATTTCGCCCATTATAATGCCTCGAAAGGCGCCATCGAATGGCGAGTGATAGGCGGCAGTAATATAAGCAAACTCGATTAGAGGCAAATGCTCATAGCTACCACCAAAGTCTAGCACACCGCTGTAACAAGTCTTCGAGCGTCTGAATGGGGCGTTCAGCCTGTCATCACGAGGTGGAATACGTACTCAAATTAATCTAGCATTACCAGACCTCTCTCTGCTTGTTGCCAAATCTGGCCATTAGCTGTGCTCCTCCGTCTGATATAATGGATACTGGCACTCAGTGCAATCTGACTATTTCTCGGATATACAACTCAACATAATCTTCGGCTGAGAAAGGTAGTTCTCAGCGGGGAAATGAAGTGATTTGGTCAATCATCAACTATCACCCATATAGAGTCATGTCTATGTTTAGTGCAGAGGTAAATCTGCCACAAAATCCATCTTACTGCTTCCCATTTCGAGGCACAGCTATGTCCTGAGTCAAACCGCCTGGTTTCTGATGTTCTGCTTTCACCTGTTGGCAGTTAGGACTTTGGGCTACAAATTGACAATTTCTCTTTTCATACTTGGCCACCGGTAGTTTTCTTTGATATCATGATACATCTTTGTTGCGCCGAGGTGGAGAATAGCGGGCGCGCAATGTACCTCATTCATAATCTGCTGGCGGAGGCCTGAAACACTTGGAACATAACCAGTCTTTACAACGCAGCACTCCATCCTCGTCACACAGAAATACGCGCTTTCCCAGCGAATATAATCTTTAAGCTGAACTAGGTGGGGATCCTCATATTCCGTTTCTTTACTTCTACAACTAAGGATGACACGGCGGTGTTTGAACTACCGCTCTGTTGTCCTCTGTTTCTGCTACACGAACGGCTAGGCTAGCTAACTGATGTATCTCCTGACCAATTCCCATTTGCTTTCGAGACTTACAAATACCCCAAACTCCCCATGGACTTCAGCGAGAGCATACGCACAACATTGGCTCTTCTAGGGTGAGTGCAGAATATCACATTAAAGCAATCTTTTAGCAATTCCAACCAGCAGCCTGACATCCGCAGATTTAACTCCCTCTGAGTGAAGATATACTGGAAGCTCTTGTGATCTGTGAAAAATATTCCACATGCACACCATATAGGTAGTGTCTCCACATTTTCAAGGCGTGGATTACTGCGGCTAACTCCAGGTCGTGGGTAGGGTAGTTTTTCTCGTGTTTCCTCAATTTGTCTGGAAGCATATGCAATTACTTTACCATGCTGCATCAACACACAGCCCAACCCGACGCCTGATGCGTCGCAATATACCGAATAACCTTCTGGCGCATCGACAGCTAACACTTTGAAGCAGCTGCGATACCATGTTTGTTACGCCCCGCCTTGAGGGGGTATGGCGCTTTGTGCCCTAGAGGATGTGGACTACTAACTGGTGGGCCCAGGCACATCCCCTGGTGCCTGGCTAGCTCTCTCTCAGGTTCCTGGAAACAAGGGCTATATAACGAGTTTTTGTAAACACAGCTTAGGCCATCTGGGCCTATAGCCACTGAACACGTAATAGCAGTACGACGAACATACTCATAATCAGGAACCTATGCGGGCCGACAGGCCACCGTGCTGACTAGTCATCTGAAACTTAAACACAAGAATACTCTAAGACTACGTGACCGGCAAGGTCACCACTACTGTCAAGTTATGGCCCCACACGGCCAACATAAAAACAAAGTCTTGAACAGCTATACAAGCTTTGCATGGCCTCACACGACCGCTCAACTGACCACAGGGAGATAAATATACAATCTTTAAGCCTCTATGAGTAATAATAGAAATGATCGGGACAGGGCCCCGACCTACCCTATCTTGTACATCAAAAAAAAAAAGGAAAGAGCTACACCTCTGGAAATCGGACTCCAGATGACAAGGGCGATGACTCTATATGGATGGAATCACGAGGGATCGCCTCCTCGTCTATAGTACCTGCAGGCAAGTAATGCAGTTCCTCCAAATGGGCGTTAGTACGTGCTATGTACCGAGTATGCAAAGAAAATGAAATAATGTAACTGAAACAAAGCCCAGATATAGATAGCATATCTAGCAAATCGTATGGCGGGGATAACCGAATACGAAAAGCTGATGAAGCGGATCATGCTTTATGTACTGATAAGGCGGAGGCGTACCTGTAATACGATGGCCTGCTGTCTAGTAGCTAGTATATAACACATAAATAAATATACAAGTATGACAAGAGCCAATACCAACCCCCATAAGCCGGATGGCACCAAGCAAGCAAACAATCTATATACTCCTACCCGGGTCAAAACCTGCCAAAATAAGTCACTCCACTCCTTCTGCTCACTCGAAGGCTCCTCAGCCCCACAGGTCTCGGCTCGGGCCTCGGCCTCCGTACAAATGCGTAGCCGAGTCGGGGGACTCACATGCAGAACGACAGCAGATAGGGTCTGGTTCCCCCGGAACTCTCAACAGGGCTATCTGAAGCCGGAGCTGCACATGCTCACGGAACAAGTCAACGCGAGGGGAGACAAGCGCAATGTGAACTGATAGCAGTTAAGTGGATCTGGAACTCTCTCGAGGCTATCGGCTTGAATTTGCACACGCTCCCTGGAACAAGTCATGGGGGAGACAAGCTGTAATGATAATCAGACTGCTATGGGGAAACTTCATCCCATCTTCGTCCAAACTGGGGACGGCATGCACTCCTTGGAGTGAGCGTAAACCCACCCGCTCGGTGGGCGAACACGTTACCAGCCCGGGCGACGGGGACGTAATAAGGGGCCCTCCACGCCACATCAAGTCTCTCAACAAACAAATAGCACATGTAAATAGCAAGCATGTATAACTGAAAAGGCTATCTGAAATATGATTTCTTATTCTGATCTCTTTTACGTACTAAGCTGATTCTTTGCGATTATACGATTACGAAATCTTTCTTTAGCTGGCTAATACGTGGCCAATATCTCATCTGTCTATGCGATTACTTTACTAGCTTTTATTCTGAAAATATGTTTCTTTTATTCTACAATAGCCTTCTAATCATACAATAAGCTATACTGAATCTGGAATGCTAACTTGCTCTTTGGCGCATGCTTTTCTATCTTTCGGACTGAATACGATACGACAACGCAAATGAGTCTACTAGACTGACTCAATTCTCAACATTCAACTCGAGAACTCAAATTCGGAGTTTACTATGATTCACAACACTAAGACTTACTAACTTGCGAAGAACAACTTCACATACCTTAACCTCTAGTTGTCCGGCTGTCGGACGAGGCTCGATCAGCACTCCTGACTATTTCTCCCAACTGCATTCCTGTACACGTTAATTAGTGCTAAATACAACTTTATTCTAAAGGACGCGTCACTAGATATAATTATAGCCTAAACTTAGGCTTATCCAAAGACGATTCGAAAACTTATATTTTCCAGAAGTCCAGAAGGGAGAAGTATTCACTTCAAAGCTAGGAGCACATAGACACTAGTTTGGAGCAATTCTATTTACCTTGGTCCGGTAGCTCGACGATTAGTCGGCTGTATTTCGCGGAAAAAATCCGTAGAAATGCTCCCTTTGCTGCTAAATACCTCGATTTGAGGTTAATTTGAGTTTAGACTACGTTTGGCAGCGTAATCAAACGATAATATATATCTCCTCTTCGTCTCTCTCTCTCTTTCCCTGCGTTTTCTGGAAATTTCAATGGAATATATCACTTAAAAACCGAAGTGGGGCTTTATATACTTGGGCCTGGACAGGCCCAGCGTGTCACAGGAGCCAACAGCGGTGGCCGCCTCCGACACGGTGCCATCGTGCGAGGGCTCTGCCCCAACGCCTTCCGCGGTGGTTCGACGGGATTTTCGTCCGATCTTTTCCCGGGTGCCTTTTCCTAGCACGTATGACTTTCAAATATGCTTAACCCATGTGTGAATAGGCCATCTAGATGCCAAGAATCTTATGGGGTGTAACAGTTCGAGACTCGATTTAGAACTCCGGCAACAATTGTATAAAAATTACGCCTTTCCCTTCACGTTTGTTCGCTTCAACCATTCTTAACAATTCAAGCTTTAATGCCAAGTAGTTCCAACCCTTGGGAAAGGATCATACATTCCTCAATATGATGTTAAGAACATAGGAATATTGATCCTTTCAATAACTTAGTTTCATACTTGAAAAACAAGGAAAGGGACGCCTTTACATACTGCCAACGCGTCGACACTAATTTTGCCGAAAATCTTCCTTTCAAGCTTACTCATAGGATCCTTCCAAGTCAAATTTACAAACCCAACAAGCAACTTCACTTCACCAAATTTCTGGAAAGATTGGGCAGCAACATGCAAAAACGCACAACAAAAACGCACAAAGAAACAACAACACAATACTACAACATTCTCCAAGTTATAACCTCATAAACTTAAACAAATCAAAAAGGGAATTACTTACCCTTTCTAAAGATGTTATCAGCTAAAGTAGGAGTAAACTCCTACTGTTTCCTCTGCCTAGAATCATCTAAAAACGCAGCAATACCATAATCAACCACAAGACAACAACAAGTCATGACTTCCTTCCAAGGTTCTTTTTTCAAAGCCCAAAAGAGACAAGAGTGAAGTTTCTTACCTGGGATATCTTTTCACCATTGGATAGAGCTCTTAATTCTGTGAATTGTTTAAAAAAATGAGGTGAAACGGAGTAGAAATGAGCTTTTTAGCTCAAAATTACTTCATATAGGCAAGCTGGGCGGTGTCCGCATGCGGCCCGTGCGATGTGCCCTCGCGCGCTCGCGCGCGCCTGCTGCCTGCTTGTCTCGGCGCCTGCGCGCATGGGCGCTTTTCTAGCCGACGGTGCTGTCTTCAAACGAGCATAACCTTTTACTCCGAACTCTGATTGACGAGCGATTTTTTTCACTGTAAACTAGACTCAAATATCTTTCATTTTATAGGACATAGGACCTCTGAATAATTATATATTTGGAGATATGTCCATTTAAAGTTGACCCTTATTTACAAACTTCACATACTCTTCGTTTTTCTCTTTGCACATGTTTCCCTCCTCACCTACGGACAACATACAACCCATAATCCCCTTAATATGACATATAACCATCAAATAATCATCAAAAAAAATTCCGAGGTGTAACAGTTAGAAAGCTATGCGGTACTTATTTTGAGGAAATGTCAAAAGACTATCGCAGAATACATGATAGTTCCTCTGTTGCTCAACTACAATATACATTAAAGAGTATTAATAATTATTTTCAAAGTATGGGCAAGAGTATCTATAGGTATGAAAAAATTTGATATCCAGTCAATTGAAGTTGTTGCACCGGAATGCCGAGAAATACATGAAGAAATGTCTGTCTAAGTACCTATGGATGATTTTGACGCACTGTCCAACTTAAATCCCGAATAAGAGCAAGCTTTCAAAACTATTTTTGAGAGGGCCGATTGTGCAAGAGCTAGATTATTCTTTGTTCATGGGCTTGGAGGAGTTAAAAAACATTTTTTATATCGAGCATTGCTAGCAAATGTTCAAACAAGGGGAATGATAACCTTAGCAATAACAACTAGTGGTGTCACATCTTTAATTATGCTAGGAGGTCATACAGCTCACCCTAGGCTTGACATCCACTTCAAATAAATGAACACATACTATATGCTCTTATGGTCTGTGAACACATCTACATGCACCCCATACATAGTGTCTCCAAATCTTCAATGCGAACACCACTACATCCAACTCTAAGTCATGCGTCGGGTAATTCTTCTCATGAGTATTAAGCTGTCTAGAGGCATACACAATGACCTTACCATGCTGCAGTAACACACAACCAAGACCAACTATAGAGGCATCACAATACACCATAAATCCATTTGTACCCTCAGGTAGGGTCAATACTGGGGCTGAAGTGAGTCGAGTCTTTAACTCTTGAAAACTCTTCTCACAAGTATCCGACCACTAAAATTTAACTTTCTTCTGGGTCAACTTAGTTAACGGTGCCACAATAGATGAAAATCCTTCAACAAATCTCCTATAATAGCCAACTAAACCTAAGAAACTCCTAATATCTAAAGGATTAACTGGTCTAGGCCAATTCTTTATCGCTTCTATCTTTTGAGAGTCCACTTGTACACCCTCACTTGACACCATATGGCCCAAAAATGCTACTGCGTCCAACAAAAACTCACACTTGCTGAATTTATCCAATAGTTGGCAATCCCTGAAAGTCTGTAACACAATCTTCAAATGAGCGGCATGCTCCTCTTCGCTCTGAGAGTATATGAGAATGTCGTCTATGAAGACAATAACGAACATGTCCAAATATGTCTTGAACACACTGTTCATCAAATCCATAAAAGCTGCAAGAGCATTCGTTAGTCCAAAAGACATAACTACAAACTCATAGTGACCATACCAAGTCTTGAAAGCTGTCTTCAAAACTGGATATGAGATCTACCATATGAGATCTACCTTTGAGAAGCACTTAGCACCCTGAAGTTGTTCAAACAAGTCATCAATCCTAGGGAGGGGATATTTTCTCTTGATTGTAACCTTGTTTAACTGTCGGTAGTCAATGCACATATGAAGAGAACCATCCTTCTTCTAAGCTAAGAGAACTGGTGCACCCCACGGGGACTTGCTAGGCCTGATGAATCCCTTATCTAGAAGATCCTTCAACTATTCTTTCAACTCCTTTAGCTCAGCAGGAGCCACTCTGTATGGAGGAAGAGATATAGGTTGCATGTCAGGAAGAAGGTTAATACCAAAGTCAATCTTCCGCTCGAGAGGGACCCCTGGTAGGTCATCTGGAAAAACCTCCGAGTACTCACATACAACAGGGACAAACTGAAGACTCGGAGTCTCGGATGTAGCATCCTTAACCCGAACTAGATAGTGAATGCAACCCTTATGAATTATCTTTCTGGCCTTAAGGTAGGAGACGAAGCGACCTACAGGAACAACTGAACTACCCTTCCATTCTAGGACTGGCTCACCCAAAAATCGAAACTCTACCGTATGGGTTCTACAATTTACTAAGTCATAACACACATGCAACTAATCCATGCCAAAGATAACATCAAAATCTATCATGTCTAACTCTACTAGATCGGTTGAGGTGACTTTTTAAAGGACTGTACAAGGCAATTTCCGTATACCCATCGAGCAATAACTGAATCACCGAATGGAGTAGAGAATGAGAAGGATTTTGATAGGATTTTTGGACTGACTTTGAAACTACTAGCAACATAGGGAATCACAAAGGATAACATATCCCCTAGGTCTAATAATACATAAATATTAAGATGGAATACTCGTAATGCACCAGTTACCACATTTGGAGAGGCCTCCTTCTCCTGACGAGATAAGAGGGCGTAAAACCTATTCTGACACTGACCACCACCTGCACTAGTGGATGCACCCTGCTGAGCTGAGTGTGTTGGTGGAGCTGCTGAACTAGTGAGTGGGTATCGACCTCTACCATGGCCCTGTCTGGTTGAAAGGCAATCTCTGAGCATATGGATGGGCTTCCCGCACCCAAAACATGCCCCTGAACTTGCTAAGTACTGACCGGTATGCCTCCTACCATACCTGTCACAAACTGGAATATTGGTCTCTATAGACTTGCTTTCTTGACCATGAGAGCCTGATGCCCGTCCCCTCTGATCACGCCTAGATCTGGATGGCACACTGGCTGATGACCTCTGGTGGAACTGCTGACGATGTCCACCCCCAGACCTATGCTAGGAGAACCCAAAACTTCTGTCTTGGCCCTCTTGACCTTTCTCTCCCTCTCTCTCATTTGCACAGCTTCTACCTGCTGGGCTTACAAGACCAATTAGGATAAGTCAATGTCCTAATGTAGCATAGCGGTCTTACAATCCTTGACCAAGTAATCCGTTACCCCATTCATAAATATTCTAACCCGATTCCTCTGATTGGACCATCTCAGGTGCATACTTAGAAAATAGGGTGAACTCTAGGGAATACTCCTGAATGGTCATGTTGTTCTATTTCATATTCAATAACTCTTCCGCCTTGATTCCCCTCATCTCCGGGGAAAGAATTGGTCTAAGAATGTGGCAAGAAACTCATCCCAACCAAAGGGACCTGCTCCAACTCCCTAGATATCCTTCCATTACCTATACCATATATAGGCGGCCCCCTTCAACTAATAGGAGGCTAAGTTTACATATTCCTCTCCCGTCACCCCCATAATTTGGGTGATCTTCTAGATCTCCTCAATGAACTCATGTGGGTCCTCGTCCACTCTCAACCCAAAAAACTCAAGTGGGTTCAGCCTGAGGAAGTACCAAACTTTAGTCGTCGCTACGTTCCCATTCTGGGGATCATGACCCACTGCCTTCTAATTGACCTGAGCGGTCAACGCCTGCGCCGACATTTGAATGGCCTCCCTAAACTCAGCATGGGCAACCTGCTCCGGCACGGGATTCACTAGGGCTGGTAGGGCTTGATGGTACTGTTCAGCTGTCTGGATGACTACACGCAAGTGCACATGGTCGAACAAGTAATAAGTGGCTCAAGTAAGCCAAGTATCGATCCCACAGGGACTGGACTACGGGGCAAATCTACTCAAGTGTCAATTAACTGTAACCTTAAAAATGCAGACAACAATGTAAAGAAAAGTTTTTATATTTTGTTATCTAAATTTATACTAAGTCTAAAATGAATATACAGTTGAGTCTGAACTATGAA